>RJWT010009317.1:0-25286 GCA_004365215.1 Cuniculus paca
TTTTTTTTTTTTTTTTGAGACAGGGTCTTGCTAAGTCAATAAGTTGTCCAAGTTGTGCTCAAACTTGTCATCTTCCTGCCTCAGACTCCCAGAATGCTGGGATTACAGGCATGGTCCACTAAGTCCAGCTAAAAAATTCTTGCTCAAACTCTCAAGTCTTTGTTTTGTCATTTGTTAAATGACAGTAATAAAAGTACTAATAACTGTATCAACCTACAGAAATATTTTGAAAATTAAGTGTCAGAATGTTAGCTAACATTATAGTTAATGAGGTTTCTTGTGTGTTATCAAATTCGTGTTATTTCATATGTGTCTTCTTTCTCTACTTTCTCAAGTGGAAAAAAAGAATTGAGAGTATGTCACCAATGGCAAGAGTTATAACTGATTGATAATGAGTGAAGAGATGTAGCAGGGAATAAGACCCATCCTTAGTAATCTTATGCAAAGAAAGTCACCACTAAGAGTAGTACTTTTCCAGTATTTCTTACAGACCAATAACCAGCAAAATCATAACAGAATGGAATTATAGTTGACACAAAGAAAAATGACTTGCATAAAGTTAAATTACAATCATATTTACCAATAAAATAAATCTGCATTTTGAAAATGTGTAATGCAGCAATTCCAAGTACTGTATTAAGCATTAAAAAAGGAAACATATGCAAAGACTTATGGTAGAGTTGTGACCACATATTTATGTTTTCCTATTGAGTATCAACAGATTTCTAATAATAGTAATAATAGTAGTAATAGTTTTGACTTGACCGAAGATATAATTGATTAAACGTGAAGGAATTAATTTTTGACTAGAGAAAACTCTATAATAGACTCTTCCAAAAAATGAATACATCAGGAAAACAAAAACTTGCATACATGTTTTAATATTAAATTTATTGAGACATCATGAGATTAATGCAATTTACTTTGTCCTTTACAATTACAAGAAGTGCTCAAAGTGGTGGCCATTTGCTTCCAGACATTATTAGTACGGTGAACTGCTGAAGTGTGCGTACATTTTTTTGGCGAACTTTGTAAGTTTCATTTGTACATAAATAAAATTACAAGATCTTGATGCCAACACATATCTAAGCGGGTACACTGTGTGATTTTAGAGAAATTTATTTAATATATCTAAAACTCAATTACTCAACCAAAAGGTAGAACAAAAATTAACTGTTAATTTACTGAGAAAATTCTATACTGGCAAAATACAAGGGCGCTGGTAGACTCAATAAACATTTAGCATTTCTTCTCATTCACTTTCCTTCCTTTTTTCAATTACTGTACTGTGGAATTTTTTTTCAAAATTATTATTTTGCTACTAAGTATGCTGTTTCTTAATTGACAGTTACAGAGGCTGACATACGGAGTATTTGCTACCGTGAAATAGTTATTTCTTTAAAGCTGCAGAGAACACATGAGAAGCAGTTGTGTGTGTGTGTGTGTGTGTGTGTGTGTGTGTAAAATCTTCAGATTTCAATGCAGGTGGTGTAGAGAGGGAAATAAGCATGCCTAGATAGAGACTGAATATGGTGAGCACACATCTCCAAGGGGTAATTTCTTCATCTCTTGATACATGTTTGAGAATTGCTTTCAAGCATATGAAGAGAAGAATGAAAACTGTTGATATTCATGTGAAGAACAAAATGCATTCAGGTGTGTGAGTGTGCATACATATGGAAGCACCTGTGCGTGTGGTGTGTGTAGAGGAATACAGACACACAGACGAACAAACAAAAATAGTCTCCTCTTCTTCCTTCCAGATGTGAACCTCTGGAACTCTACTTTCTACACATTTCTTGGATTATCACATCTATTCTTGTGTTTACACTATTATCCTGATAAAATAATAACTGTTACACAAACTGACTTCCATCATCCTTATTTGCTGGCCATACTTTCACTTAAAAGCTCAACACAGTTAAAGTAAAAACCACCAAACACACTTTCTGACCTTAAAAATTCAGTTACTTGTATTTGGTAGGAAATTTCAAGTTATGTATGGCAACATCCCATATACTGAAATGTAATGCCACCCAGAAGAATCTGAGACCTGGTCATCTATTTACAATTGAAACCTAAGGAACACATTATGCCATCAAGTGCCCCACAATATTAAAAAAAAGTGACTCACAAATGACCCTTTCATGTTTTCAGGTGGTCTCCAATTTATGATAGGTTGACTTTGACTTAGAACTTTTTGACTTACTATGGGTAAATGACATGCATTCAGCAGAACTCTTCTTTGAGGGGTTTTGTTTTGTTTTGTTTTGTTTTGTTTTTGAGGCATAGTCTTGCTCTGTAAATCAGGATGCCCTGGAACTCACTATGTAACTCAGGCTGGTCCTGACTCTTGAACTTGTGATCCTCTCGCCTCAGTCATCCAAGTTATGGGATTATGTGTGTACCACAATACCTGGATGACTCTTTGGACTTTGAATTTCATCTTTTCCAGGGCAAGTGATATGTGATGCAATATTTTCTTGTGATGCTGGGCAGCAATAACCAGGTAAACAACTGGTCCTCTACAGTGCATTCTGTGGTTAAGTTATGGTGTTCATTAAGTTAGGTATATTCAATGCATTTTCAGTTTATGATATTTTCAATTTACAATGAGGTTATAGGGACATAACTCCAGTATGAGTTCAGGGCATCTAAGTAAGTAGTGAAAAGAATGCACAGATTTTTGTCTATTACATACCACACAAACTATTAGCCTCAAATTCCAGCAATGTTCTTTACTTACTAGATATTGTTTTAGACCATCATCTGTCTTTTGCAAGCTATGATTAATTATGTGTAAACTTAGGTTAATAACAGTTCCTATGTTTTTGTGAGTAAGAAACAAGTTAATACATGTAAAATCCTTAGCACAGTGCCTGGCCTAAAATAAATGCTAAATACACTATTGTTACTATTGATTCTATTATGATTATTATAAAATAGTACATATATACATAAAGAGAGGTACAAAAATGCATGCAATTGATATTCATGTACATACACATAACCTGGCAAAGAAGCACAGAATTACTAATATAATTCCATGGCTATGTGTTGTGGTTTTGATCTGCAAAGTCTCCCAAAGTCCATGTGCTAGGGTCCAGTGATTATATCATAAGGGCACTAATCTCATCAATGGACTTATCCACTGATAAGTTCATAGCAGAATGGGCTATTAGGAGATGGACCCCAACTGAAGAGTGGGATCACAGAGGGATGCACTGGGGATACCCCTTTTTCTGGCTCTCTCTTTGGCTCTTGTCTACCAGGAGATATGGTGTGTTGTTCCATCGAATGCTCCTCACCATGGTGTTTTTCTTCACCATGGGTCCAGAAATAATGGAACTAAGGGACCATGTGCTGAAACTCTGAAATTGTGATCTACAATAAATCTTTTTTTCTTTGATTTTCTTAGGTATTTGCCACAACCAAAAAAAATTGTACATGGTGCATCATTCTCTGAATCCACTTTTCCTTTTTCTTGAAGGTTTATCTTTACCTTAAATCCCTAAGTTTGGTGTTCACATTTCTATGCACCTCTTAATAATTTTATTCTATCTATGTATCGATCTAGTCCCCAAAACAATGCAAAACACTATGTTAAATGTTCCTTAACTTTATATAGAAGAGATAATGTGGTCTGTATTCTTTCACAACTTCTTATTGTTCAATAATATATTAGTGAGACTTGTCAGTGTGGCTAACTCTAGCTCACTCATTTTCATAGCTGTTTTTTATCTCATTGTCTAGATATGTCAGTTACACTTTGTTTATCCAGGTTTCTGGATAAACTGAGGTTGATAATTTTTTTGCCAACATAAATAAATGCCTCTGGGGTACTTAATCATTGGATGACAAAGGACCTGTAGTTTATATTGTTTTAAATTTGTCTCCATATCATGTCCATACATGTTTCTAGTTCTTCCCTGTAAATACATATAGGATTCTCATTTTTTTTCTTGTATATTCACACCTTGCAACTGTGATTTTAAATTTTGTATAAAAATTTCACTGACTCCAGTTTTACTTACATTTTGAAGATTATAACAAATACATATTTGTCATAGAAATCATCCCAACAATATAAAAGGGCATAAATATAATAAGAAGATAGCATCATCTTCCACTTGATTACTACCTATTAGACTCTGGTGAACATTTTTCCAGTCTCTTCATATACCTATACCTGTGTGTTCAAATATACATGCATTACTTTAATTTGAAGTTACTTTTTTGCTAGGCACAGAAACTAATTTCAAATTAGTTTAAACAATTTATTTGCTCATGTAGGCAGGAAATTCAATGGAACTGTGGAACTCAATTTTTTTTTTCTTTCTTAATCCCCAGGTCTTCTGGTCTCTGTTTTGGAGTAGCCTCATTTTCACTGAATAAAGACAGATTGCCACTTGCAGAAGCAAATTTGGCCATTAACATCCCCAGATGAACGTCCTTCAGATTGAGCAGCTTGTGAGTAAATATCTAACTCCTAACACTGCTAGGGAGGGGTTGTGACTAACCCCCCTGTCATGTGCCCAATCTAAGGCCATTTTGAAAGACACATTATCAGAAAACCAGAATGTGGACAAGAAAACATAAAGAGCAATCAAATAACTATCCCAGTACACGTGTAAATGCATATACATGTACATCTTTGAGAATAAGACTTTATGTATATGTTATGCAACATAATTTTGGGGACAATTTATCATTATATGCATCCTTCTTACTAATACACACCAATCTACTACGTTCTTTTTGTAACTGGGAATCATATCATGGTATCTGTATGTTATAATTTATTGAATCTTTTATTTGGGACTGGGACTTTACTGTATATTTACTTTCTCACTACTACAAATTAAGATATGTGGGCATTTTTTTAACTGAATATTTATTGAGTCCCAATGCAATCTGGTACTATCCTAGGCACAAAGTTTATGCTGAGCGTAAAAGATCTCATTCTTGGCTTTATGGAGTTTAGAGAATAGAGCAGAGACAGGTATTACTTTGCAAATACATATAGAACTAATACTACCAGTGAATAGAGGCACATACTGCTGCAGAAGCATTTATTAGCACAGTTTACCTTGTAAGGAGCAAGGGGAGCTTTGGAGAAAGACACTCTTCTGCTGGGCCCTGAGGGAGTTGTACGCATTGCTTTTAGTGCTCAAAAGTTCAGAGTCCAACAATGTCCCTGTCTGAGATGACAGAGAGTATATGGCAGAATTATGGCACAATTTTTTCCAAAGAAAATTATAATCCAAGGAACAGATTTATTAAATTCTACACTACCATGAAAAGAGCAGAAAAACATCATGCATTTACATTCATGGTCATCATTGTTTTCTGGTCCGATACTAGAAAGGCAACAAGTATGCCTCCCTGCTTTCCCCTTCCCTGCCTGACTCAGATCCTGGAGCAGTCCCCTTTGCTTGTCTTCTGGTCTCTAGCATGGCTGCTTTCTGTTCTACTGTAACATGCAAGACCTCACAAAGACAGGGCAGGAAGGACAGTCTGACCATAGCCCTTCTCAGGTATGGGAAATATCTCCTGAGCAGACTTGAGAACCTCAATAATAAAACCAACTAAAAGAGCCACATTATGACAATTCTAAATAACATTAGTAACAAAAACTTCTCCTAGACAAAAGATGTTTTATTAGTCTAAATTATAATGAATGATTTTGTGTATTAGTTTGCCAGGACTTCTAGAACAAGGTATCAGAGTCTGGGTGGTTTCAGCAAAAGAAAATCATAGTCTTATAGTTCTGAAATATAGAAGTCCCAAAACATGATGTCGATTGCACTTTCTTCTGAGATCTCTTTCCATGTGTGATGGTTGTGTCAAGTGGAGTAAGAGAAGTTTAACTAAGTCGGCCCAGCAATCCTACATCCTAGGGTGTAGAAGACCACCGTGAGGTTGCTTGTCGCCTGGATGGTATAAAGGGGAAATGAAGAAGGACGGATCTGCTTCTACTTCTTCAGAAAGCCCGTCTTCACTTTTGCCTTGGTCACCATCTCCTGGCTTCCAGCACTGACCCTTTGTCTTCTGGAGCAGATCCTTCAGACTTCAGTGTAGATCCTTCAGCCTTGCATTGCGGACCCTAGACCTCCTGACACAGACTCTCAAGGGACACTACACGGAGCTCCAGACCTTTGATTGAATCCTTCTTTCTCCGGTGTGCACAACCTCTGCACACTTCCTCATCTGACTCTGTGGGTAGCCATTGTAAGCCACCTTGTAATTTCTTATACATTTGTATATCTTATGTTATATCTGTTTCTCTAGTACATACTGACTGACACACAGCTTGTTGGTGGCCTTCTTTTTGCATCTTTACATTCTTCTGTCTGTCTATGGCCTCCTCTTCTCATCGGTACAACATTATATTGGATTAGGCTTTATCCTAATAAACTAGTTTTAACCCAATTACTTCTTTAATGACCCAATTATAGATAGCCTCATTCTAAAATACTAGAGGTTAGAACTTCAGCATATGAAATTGGGTAGAGCACAATTTGGACTTTTGATGTGCTTATTGTTAATTTTTAATACTGTATATAGGAAGCCTAAATTAGCATATATATATATATATATATATATATATATATATATATATATATATATATGCATGTATTTGAGACAAGGTCTCACTATGTAGTTCAGGCTGGCCCTGAACTCACTATTAGCCCAGGCTTGCCTCGAACTCATGGTGATCCTCCTGCCTCAGCCTCCTAAGTGCTGGGATTACAGGTGTGCACCATCATGCCTGGCAGCAGGAATTTATCAATCACTATTTTATAAGCATTGCATTCTAAAGGAAATTTCAAAAGCTTCATATTTGCAGGGCTCATTTCTCTAGCCCCCATACTACTATGTTTTCCTGCATTTAAAGAGCACATATATGAAAGTACAGTGATTATAAAACAAACAAATCACAGAATTTAAGTTACTCGTATGCCAGGATTTAGGAAAATCCTTAAACAAAAAGTTAATAATTTGTGTATTTAAAGCTATTTGACTGACAATGTTTAAAAGTTATTAGAATAAATCCAAAAGACATGAATAATATCACAATATCTGCAAATGTATGTTACTTCAAATTATGTGAAATAAACTTTCTGATATTAAAATTTAATAAAATGTGTTCTTTGATTAAGTATGTGCAAAAATACATTGACACATTTGCCTATTCTGCCTATTGAACATGGACATGTGAAAAAAAATCAATTTTGACAGTTGTCAAGATGTTTGCACCATTTAAAGCTTGGGAACAACTGTAATAATATTATTGATTCTTACAACAAGACAAATAAGAATACTTTCCTTCATTTTTGAAATGTGTTAATGTTCTAAACCTTGAATCATTCCTTCTTCATATTTTTAAAATTTTTATTACATTGTTATTTCTACAGCTTTTAACTTTTATTTTAATTTATTTCAAAATTATATTTTCATATAAGAGTAGAAAATGTTTTAAAATGATCCACTGTCTGTGTAAAATACACTAACTTTACCACTGCATGTTATTCGCCTTATCTATATTTCTACTTACCGTTGTTGGCTATGTCTAGCAATTAAATTTATTTTCTCAACAGAATATTAAAATCAGAATCCTAGACCCTGATGGTGGCCAACAATGTAGGGCAGAATAATACTGCTTTATTGGAGAAAAAATATTTATAAACAGTTCTGCAGAATACAAAAATAAAGATCATCTCATTCATGTTTAGTAATCAAACACTTATTATAGTTAGTAACTGCGAACTGCTGGTTTAGGTGGGGAAATTCAAAGAAAGGTAGACAATATTTTTTCCCTAGAAGCTTTGGATCCCATGAGTAGATCAACTGTGAACAATGAAGATAAGTGGGGGCACCACAGAACCATTCGATGCAGTGTCCTGCTCCCCGATGGGGTTCCAGGCACAAGGTGGGATTCTGTCCCCTTCTCATACTTTGAAATCGCTCACCTTTTAAATCTGCTTTCCCACACCCATAGAATGAGGTAATGTTGTTGTCTCATAGTCCTAATGTGCCCTGCACCTGGAAACCATCCAATAACTATTAGTTAAAATAAACAAGATACACAAATTAAATATTGGAGAACTTGATGAAAAGTTTGATGCAACAATCTATAATATGGTACCAGGTGAGGTTTAATCTCCTAACAGAAGGCACAAGTGTTCTAAGAGTTCACAAAACATTTGTAACAGAAATTTTGACAATTTCAGGACCAATCCTGTAATCAGAGCACAAACCTAAGGTGATGAGAATAGGGTCTGGAATCGACAAAAGAAAATCATAATACAATGAATCGTCTTACCTTTCTATTAGTTTTTAGCTTAACTTAAACATTTCAACATTAAATGAAAGATGCCAGATAGGAAAGATTATGTGCTGTGTGATTCTTTTATTTAAAATGCACAAAGGTGAAATTAAGCTATAGTGTCACATGTTGGCATTGAATTTATCTTTGTGGGAAGGCTGGAGACCTGGATGGTGAAGAAATGACACTGCTGAACTCGTGGTGTTCTGTTTCTTGATGTGGGTGCTCACTACCTGGATGTCTTTAGTTTCCTAAATTTTACTGAGAGGTATTCTTATTTGTACACATTTCTATAAAAAGAACATTCTTTAAGAAAAAGCTCAAAATACATAAATTTTCATTTTGAAAATTTTGAAAAAATAAAGATTCAGGGGAAATTTTTAAAAAGTCATCTATAATCCTGGAACATAGAGAAACTGCTACGAGCATTTGAGAGTGGACCTTTTACAGAAAATTAAAAATCACTGGACATCTATCACTTATTTTTCCCCAAGCAAACATTGTAATCACTTTCCTATGTCAGAGAATACTGTTTTAAGGCATGATTTGTGTACATACCACAGTTTTCTTAGTTACTCTCATATTTTGATAATAATACTTCTATTTCTAATGTATAATTATTGTCACAATAAACTCTTTGTATACCTCTTACTATTTGACCAAGATAAACTGTTATAAATAAAAATGCCCAAAGACTTGCTACACAGCTTTTCAATTTTCCTTCAAAATTTAAGTTAACTTCCTTTGAATCCTCAGTGCTGAGGATACTTTTTAAAATATGAATTCTTTTCCTTTAAATTTTTTGCTGGTTTTTTTTTTATTTCTGAGATGGAACGATGTTTTATATTATTAGCTATCATTGCTTCTTATTTTGGAATGTTGCTTCCCAGCCTTGCCAGATCCCTCTATTAGAGCATTCCAAGTCTCAGCTTTGCAGGATCCTGTTATCCAAACTCAATATTTCACTCAGACTAAAATCTAAACTCAACTTGCTTTATGAATTTTGTTCCTTTTTGTCCACTTACTCTTTTGGCATCTGACCCCATTTATGTTTCTGTTTTGTGTCTTTAATCTTTGTTCTTGGTTTTAAAGCTTATCATAACCAAACCTACTGTGGATAAGACAGTAGCTCTCTGTGGTAAAAGACAGGGTAGTCTCCCTGTCTTTGACCAAATTTAAAGTGATGGAACAAACCTAATTTCCACTGTCATTCCCCAGGATTCACTACACATCCCTATGCTAAATTCTATAAAAAAATTTTTGACCCCAAAGCTGTGATGTTGTAATTTTAATAGCCTGAGCTCTCTCTTGTTGTGCAGAGCATTTGACTCATAGAAGAACTTTGTCATTTCTTTATCCTCTAAAAGCCTGTAAAAAGAAGCAAACATACTCTCTATTTCTTCCATTGCAATAGTGTCCATCAGAAAAAATAAAGCAAAGTGTATTTTCACCCAAGCACAGATTGCCTACAGTTTCCTCTTGCCCGCCTTTGCTCTTCTGCTACCACAGTTGCAAGAAGTCTGCCTACGATCTGCAATTTCGTCTTATCTCTGTGAAAGATGACTTTCACATTCTACAGTGTGGGAGGAAACCACTGATGAAGTCCATGCTGGGAAGGGCTCAGCCGCGTAGGGCCATAGAGGAGGCAGATGTCTTTCTCTTTTATTCCTGATTTTTAGTGTGCCCTGTGGCAAGCCTGAGTTTCTTCCCTCTATTGGTCCTGAACGTTTACCTTTAGTCCTTTTTTTCTTTTGCTTACTTCACTGTTTTACTCTGGTGTCATTTGTGGTGGGCTTGGGGAACAATGTTACAGGAACATAGAGCATTTGAGGGAAATGTAAATTGGAGGCAACACTGCATCCTGTCCTCTGTTTTCTCATCGGAAAGCACCATTTCAGAACGCTGAACTGCCTGGCTACAGTGCAGGACGAAGACATGCTGAGTTCAGGAATATTCACTGTTCCCAGGCCCTGGTTGTACAGAAGTGGGACTTTCTGAAGAGGGGGCATTCTGGGAGGGAGGGGAGGAGAAGGGCACTTTCAGAAGCAGATGCTCCTGGCTTTGGAAGGAAAGCTGCTCTCATTGGAGTTCAGCAGGCTTGCAGACAATCCCCAGCTTTGGAGAGAGACAAACAAAAAACAGTCTCTTAGTTTAGTGTATAAATGTAAGAGGCTTGTCTTAAGTGTGTGTGCAGGACTCTAGCAGGCTAAAAATGTTATGCAGAGTTAAAGTGAGGCATTGTTTAGGTTTTAATGAAGGCAACCAATTTTTAACAACAGAAGTTCTGTTGCTGACCCCCCCTCTGCCCCCACATTCATTTCCTCTGCCCCTGCACCTGCTTTCATTTTTGGCTTCTTGGCACTGATGTTCGCAGAGACATCAGCTGGCAGTGGCAAACTGCTAAAAGCTCCCCTGCAATGCAGCTCTGCAAACGCCAGCCATTTATCCACCGGTGCATGCCAGCTGAGCGTAAGGCCTCCGTGTCTCCCTCCAACCCCAATCCCCTTAGACCCCCAGTTTTACTTCCAAGTGACAGTAAATGATCCAAATCCAGCAGTGGTCTGGCCCTTTGACTATCTATTAAGTGTGGCCGCATCTATTTGATGCATCTCTTTGCTGTGATTATAATATTTTGATCCAAAGAGTGTTGCAGAAAATTTAGACCACAATACTATTTCTTCTGTTCAATAAAGAGCCATTGGCCCACAGGCTCATTTCTCTCTCCTCAGCAGATGGTGGGGTAGTTTCTTGAGGTCTCTTTGACTTGAAACAGCCTTTTTGTTTTTGTTGCTTATTGAGAGCCAGTTGCCCCAAATTCTTTGAATAAAGACATCCACTTTTCAGTTTTAGCTAAGCCCTAAGAGATAAATAGTGACTTAGAGTTGGGGGCTGATGGACAAGCTGGAAAGGCAAAGGGGCTGTTGGACGTTAAGTATTCAGCACAAGCCTTTGCAGTTTCAAAAACGGTGGCTTTAAGTTCCCATTCACCACAGCAATTCAGCCTGTATACTGAGAAAGTGTGAGAAATCTGTGAGACATTCGACATATATTTATTTTTCTTGGAAATTAGAGAATATCTTCACAGTGTACACTCTGAAGGGCTTTTGTTTTGTTTTGTTGTGTTTTTAATGATCTAAACCATCTGGGGAGTTGATAAAGAATGTGATTTTCACAAGCTGAGCTAGCAAAGCCTATTGCTAAATCCCAAACCTTTATCCAGCCTACAGATAAAACCAGGGTGGGAGAGCTTCCCTTCCAGCTCTAAAAAATACTAAGATCCCACGGATGCCAAATGCTTTAGTATCTGGGTGGTAAAAAAAATAGAGAACTGACACAGGGAGCCTGGCCCAAAGATTCAGAAATGCATGTTCCTATTTTTATTATTGTTTTTAGATTTGTGGAGGTCACAGATTTCCAGAAAATCCGTCTGGAAACTAAGTCAGCACCATAGTTTTTGTCTTTTTTGACCCAGGAATGGGAATTAGCCCTTGCAATTGCTTCTTCATCATCTACTTCTCCAATCTGGAGTATCAAGCCTATCTTACTGGACAGAATATGTTCCCACACGGGAAGCACTGCAGGAAAGCCTCAAGTGCCAGGATCATCTTGTAGTAACCATGACCTTTCATCAGCATGTTCTTGAGGCTTTTGAGAAATCTCAGTTATTTCTTCTGTATTTGCATTCGATACTTGGTCTAGTCAGGTGAATAAGAAAGAGAAATCGGGAAATGTCATTTCCAGGAATTGACCATAGACTCCAGGTATAACTATGCATGGTTTTTGACTTGTCTTTCTTCTGATCTCAGTTATTTCTTTTCCTCTTCTCTGCTATAAGGCACAAAAGATCACACTGTAAAATGTTCATAAACATCTCTAACAAGAAACCTAACTGTTTTTCAAAGGCTTGGTCATCAATTACTCTTCTCTGTGAGACTGGTATGTCAATCAATCAATCAATCAATCAATCAATCATATGCTTCACATGCTGCATGTATCTTAATCAAACTTACGCAAATTGTGTCAGAAAAGTTATTTTGATATTCCTATTTAAAATGATTTTAAAATTAGGGATTCAAAATGGCTACCATAATATATTTACTATTGTCTTGTTTTGAAGTCCTTTATTGTATCCATTGTTTTGTTTTTATTGCTTCCATTCTACTCTGTTCTGTTTGAGTTTTACTATGTCCAAAGGTATCTGCAGCTATTTTGAAAACAACAAAAGGCATTATGGTAACTATTGTTGATTTTGTAATGTTGTAAAGTCTTGTATCACTTACTCTGGTTTGTTCTTATTGGTTTTATTCTGTTTTATTTTCCTTGTTTTATCCTCATTAAAATAAAAAAAAAGTTAGGGATTCAATTAAATGTTCAAGATAACACCTTTCTACTGGATATAACCCCTACTCAGAAAACTGAAGAACAAGTCACACTGAACAAATTTAGGCAGCTCGAAGTGGTGGTAACTATGACAATAAGATCAACTGAAATGATTATAGAGTAATAAAATTTAGATAATGGAGAAGATTTATAAAGATTCTTACATTCATGGTTGTTTTCTTATTTCACAAAAGCAGGGAGCTCACTCCACACGGTAGCTCTTATGTGTTCCCAGTTATAAAAGGAGCAGGATAGTATGAGCATAGGCCATGGGACATTAAAGGGGAACCCTGCATCTAAGAACAACTTCTCTCTTTCTGAAACTTGGTTTCCTCAAATTCCAAGTGGAAATGAAATTATATTAACCCTCGATATATCAATTTATTAAAAACAAATAATCTTTATAAACTTTAGATCACTATATAAATGTTTCTCATTGTACCACTATTTGGATTAGAATGTTTTGTATTCACACAAGTGTTACAATTGTCAGCTATAGTAATTATTATTTACATTAGAATTGTATTGGCAGTGCTTTCCCGAATATGGCCTTCCTCCTCTATTCCTTAATTCAGACAGTGACACCATTCAAATAGTTGCAGTTGCCTTGACACTTCCTTCTCCTTCACTTCTACATTCTACCCCAACTTCCACTGATGTATAATTTCTTTAAGCCAAAGGAATTTAGGGCACTCTATTGTACACAATTCTGATGTGTCAATGGTTCCTAGCTAAGTGTTGGAAAAAATGAATGAATATAATTTACAAACTTATTTGTTTATTTATATCCCACTTTACTTCAAAGAAAGGATCCAAGGAACTCATCAATTTACCAAATAATATGTCAGAGGTAGGTGGGAAATAAAAGGATAGAACTAACGCTGGGCTCCTGAAGTGAAACCCAAAGAGAGGCTAATCCAAATGCATGGCACTGAGTTCTTTCTAGGGATAGATCCAAATGTAACTTGAAATTTCATTACACAAGAAGTGCACTGTTTGTGAGGTGAAAGCAAAAATATCATCTAAAAGAAACACATGGATTCCAGATATAATTACAGAGAGATTTTTAAAGATATTTCCTAAACATAGTTTCTACTGCAGGATGTAACAAGCATTGTTTCTAGGGGTATCTTTATAGGACACATGCACCATTTCACATGGTTGTTTCTTTAAATAATGCTTGTGGAGGACCACCTGGACGACTCCCCTTGATAAAGAGCAATTACCTCCACTTTGGTTAAACCTAGCCCTATCTCCATGTACTGATATGTACAGAACTGGCTAAGCTATTTTCTTTTCCCTTCAATTAGCTCTGAGCAATGTAAATATGGCTAGCTGAGGTGCTGATGCATAATCTTGAAGCTAGGCAGCAGTGGCTGTCTCCCCACCCCAGTGTCTCTCTAAACATGGTTGAGCTGTGTGGGATGGTAGAGCCACAATTCCAGGGCTGTCATCTGGGTTCGAGCCTTGAGATAAGAGGCTATGACTTCCCAAGGCAGAGAAGTTCGCACATCAGAAACCTGCAAGACATTAAATGCTATTTCAACTGTGTTATGCAGATTGCTCTTTCTGCATACCCTTCTCTCTGCATATTGCAAAGGTGCTTTCTGGCCTCCTAGCTAGCCCAGCTCATAGGACTCACACAATTCCTACCATTCTCACAGTCACTCATTCTCTAGCCACTCCTTTCTTCATGAATTCATAAAATCCAGATGAGGCCCTGGGTTGAGGTCTTTGTTCTCTGAATCTTCATCATGGCCAGACTTAGGATCCCTTGGCCACTCACAATTATAAATATGTTTTAGTGTCTTTATTCTCACCATGGGTTGCACTGGAAGTGGTAGATTGGAATTAACTCACTAGAATTCCAATAACATTTCCAATAAGATTACAAATTTAAACTTCCTGGACCACAGCAAAGATGGAAAAAGGATCTCTGTAATTGTTGTACTTGAAATTGGGGAAATTAAAGTTATATAAACCAGGTCTAGCTGTCAAGGAATCACTGAGAAAATTAAAGCTATAGTAGACAAATCTGCAGCACTTACTCAGACAAGTTGAATAAATGAGACAGTATGGTGCAGTGGGGCAGTGAGGCGGAAGTTATCAGTCCTACTGAGTAGGCCCAGGAAAGTTTCCTGGAAGAGATAGCATCTGACTTCCTGTTTTGATCAACAAGTATTCATCAATTGCCAACTTCCTGGTAGGCCAAATGACAGGTGCTAAGATTACAGTGATGAGAACGAAGCCTTTAAGAACATTTCAGTGGGAAAGACTCTCACTGGTGAGTCATGGACCCCACCTGGAATGTGAACCTTTAGTGACAGAGCCCTTGCTTTCCACTGCCATCTGGAAAGAACACAGAATACACATACTCCAGTCACTGCTCCCAGTTGCCAGATGCCTTAGGAAAGGAAATAGATAAGAAATAGCTTTCTAGGAATCCCTGGAGCTCACTTAACTTCTGACAGAGGGAGAAATGACTGAACAGGGACATAACAAAGGCCTAAATATTTGGCATTTGGGAAGGCCAGTATATATTGAAACAACATGCTAGGAATTAAAGAAGAAAGTCATCTTTTTGAAAGAAAGGAAAGAATACACAGGATATGTGCAGAGTTGCTCCTGTCTGCAAGGGCAGATCTCTTGACGCTTCAGTGATGGAGCTTCTGAAGAGCTTTCTCCTGGTCACAGACTGTTAAGTCAAAAGGGTCAACATTAATAGAAAGAAATCCTTTGTCTCTTCCTATATACATAATGTTCTACTTCCCTGAATGTTTTCATGTACTATATACTGCATAAAAGCAATAGTCCTCAGTCAGTCAGCACTCCACTAAGGACAACAGCTCATGCTATTTACAAGTGACTACTTGGCAGCAAGAAGGATGCACAGAAATATTCAGTAAAGACTCCATTAGTGTGATTCTCAAAAGAGTTAGGGAGAAAGACGCTCTCATAGAACAATAAAATAATATTAAACTGTGATATAGCCTTTGATAACTGCTAAATGCACAGTACAGATAGTGACATATACAACAAATTAATGAAGAAATTACTGGAGTAGGAAGGCTCCAGCAAGATTTTCTAAAAATTGGGATCTAAGAATAGGAAGAAGAATTTATATTGAAAGAACATCAGGCAGCAACATTCTAGAAAAGATGAGCAAAGATTATACAGGTGTTGGAAAAAAAAATCTAAAAAGTAGCATGCTCATATCAGGGAGCCAGAAGAGTAACCATTAATGTAAGTACCAAAAAAAAAAATTCTCTGTCTCTGTCTCTGTCACTGTCTCTGTCTCTGTCCCTGTCTCTCTGTCTCTTTCTCTCACACACACACATGAACACACACTGAAAACAATTCTTGAGAAATCTCAAACTTTTGAGAAACTAAATGGAAGCATAATAAGAAAGCAAAACATTCTTGTTTGTAAAAAGTATCTACATAAATATCTACCTGTATACATTCCTTTAAAGACCCAAATATTGCAGAAGGAAAACCATTACAAATAATAATCTAGAAAAAACATCACAACTTATTACCAAATATGTCAGTGCTGGTGAGATATAGCAATAATAATCAGGACGATTAACATGAAATATATCACATTATTTTGTTAAATACAAACATGATTAGCAGCATCACATTTTAGATCAAGTAAAAATTTTAGTTAAAAATAAAATCTACCACTGTTTACAGACTGTTCCTTTGAATATACATAGGAATATATTCTCTGAAAAAATTTGTCACTTCTTTCTATTCTTTGGTAGATGAAAACTAAACCATAATAGGCACTTATAATTTTCATCTGAAGTACACCAAAGGGGAAGTGTTCTGCATGGAAGATGACAGAACTAGAGTCAGATATAATACTGTAAATTACCTGCATTTTTTGTCAGTTCAAGAACATAGATTCAAGGGGAAAAAAAAGAAACACAACTCTTCAGCAAGATTGGTGAAAATCTTGTTAAAATGCTACCAAAACTATAAAATTAATTAATTAATTAAGAAAGGGGCCTCACTTGCCTACTGCTAGTGTGTAGTAGGACAAGAAAGAAAAATATTAATCTTTCTATTAATATTGTACTTTTCTTTCCTCTTCTTACCATCTGTCCTTTAATTAAAACTATTTACATTCCCTGAAGGAGAATGTGGATTGTAATAGCAGGAATGCAAAATAAAGGTACAATTCCTGATGCATTTTGGTTTCTAAAGTAGGCTCTGGAGAATCATAAGAAAAGGGCTGACTGGGAGCAAGACCTGAACTGGAAGATGATAGAGAAAGGAGACAGAGAGGGAGTGCTCTCCTTCCTGGAGCATTCTCCCGGGATGCAGGCAAGGTTTGGGAGGCCAAGTGTCAGATATCCAATAACTCCTTCCAGTGTGGTGCAGAGTAAAATGAAACACTGAGAGAAATGACAGGAACATGCTGTCTGCTGTCAGCAACATGGGGAAGAACAGCTTAACTACCTGGTGATATTATAGAGATCAGGAAAAGTTAGCATTGGAGTTGAGTGTTAATAAACATGATTTTCCCAAGATAGAGAAAAAGTCAGAAAAGCCATTTTGAACATTTCAGTGAATCAGTATTAGATTAGATATTGGCAATTTTTAATAGACTGAGCAGAGAGTGCCAAAAAGAAAAAAAAGATGTTGTGTATGTAATACTTTATAATTCTAGTCTCTACCATGTTTAATTCAATTCTCTACCATATTGAAACATACAAGAAATATGTAATATTATTACAGTGAATGTTGATTATTTCATTCTTCATGAACTTTTGTGGATGACTGCAGATCACTTTCACTAACCAGGAAGGTCCTTAGTTGAGGAGGTGTTAAGTGACTTTTCATTCCTGCTATTTTTCTTCTCCTCTTGTTACTTACCCTGATTTGACATTTGTACAAGGTGGTGGATTTTCAGACTTGTTTTCTGCCTCCAGTGACCTAAAATAGTCAACTGGAAACACAAATACTGTTGAGGTGTCCTTGCATCTTAACTCTGGAAGCATTGAGATAATACGCCAATCTCTGTGGCCCACTCTATCATTGACTCAATAGAAATTAATTGGGAAATTTCTGGACATGTAGAACAATGGAAAAGTAGATTTTAAAAGTGAGAAGGGACCCTAGAGAAAATAAAATCTTTTGTTTTTATTAATATTGAGGGTCAAAGAGGCTAGAAAATTTGTCCTGATCTGGAAGTTTCTAAGGATTAAATATGAAGGATCTCAATCTAAATCCAATCACCTTTCTTCAATGCCAGTGAAGGAAATGAGAAAAGTGTTCTGCCTTAACAATTAGGATAACCCATCACTACTCTCCACCATGGGAGCCCAGGTAAGCTATGTCAGAGGAGAAAGACCCTCCCATCACCCTTCCACCACTGTGGGCCTTCTCTTCACTACTGAGGTGAACTGCTCAGGAAGGTCCAGAGACCAGAAGGAACACCAGTGACACAGTAGGATCTCAACTAAGGTGCACAGGATGGACAGATGAGATGAGTGGTGTGGAAAGTGTGAAGCAACAATAACAATGTGAGCCAACAGGTGACTGAGGCATTTGTGGGACCAGCAACCAGCTTGGAAGGAATTCAGGACTTGGTAACCAGCCCCTATGTCTCAGTTTTTTTTCTCTTCTTTTTCTTCTTCATTTTTCTTTCTTTTCCTTTCCTTTCCTCTCCTCTCCTTTCCTCTTTCTTTCTTTCTTTCTTTCTTTCTTTTTTTCTTTCTTTCTTTCTTTCACTCATTTTTTCTCTCTTTTCTAAATGACTGGGGAAAACTCAAACCACAGAAAACTAATCCCATCCCCCAAACCCAGAGACCAAGTTCAGATAATCCCTCAAATATTCCTTCATTCTTTTCTATCCCCTTCTGAAGTTTCCCAAACCTTGTGCTACCACTCTTCATCTGCCAGCCTTGCTTCGACTTCCTTTCCAGTTATCTTTGTTTTACATGCTATCCTCCCTAAAATTCTCCACCACAGGGTAAAACCACTCTACCAAGGGGAAACACTTTATGTACAAACTTCTAATTTAAAATCAGGTTCTGTTATATAACTATAGACTCTGCTCCTATGGTCTAAAGTACAAAAATCAATACTTATCACAGTTTGTCAGTTTCTAAATTGTGCTTAATGCTATGGTTATTGCTAATTTCACTACAGTAGCTATGATGTCATAGCTAGGAAAACAGGCCTCAGTCCCTTGTTGGCTTAAATTGTTATTGTTACTTGTGACTTTTCACACCATTGTCTCATCTGTCCATATTGTAATCAGTTGTTCTCCCTTCTGTAATGATACTGAGACTCTCTGGCATAATAACCTCACCACAGCCCCACACCACAGGACCAGGGACTGAGCTTAACAGATACCAACATCCCACTCTTAATTATTTGGAAGGTAGAATCTTGTAACAGATGCCAACCAAGAATCTCCTACACACAAAAGATATCCCTGAAGGACAGACTTTTCCTACAGAGGCCTTGATACCAGTGATGTAGCTATCTACTACAAAATTCCACAAGGTTCATCACATAAAACAAAATAAAAAATATTTTGAAATAGGAAATAACAAGACACAAAAGCAAAATGCAATCTCAGACTTTCAGTCCACCCAGAACAAGTCTAAGAGACATCATCATAGAATAAATTGGAAGACATACACTTGAAATTTCTGAAATGATAGCAACTGAAGTAAAGAAGCAAATCTATGAGGCTATAGAGGAAATCAGATAAGAAATAATCTCTTAGATAAAAAAGAAATGTCACTATTTATAAATGAATTGCTCAGGAAATCTAGAGTAGAGATAGATAAAAAATAGAGGATTTTAAGAGGATAGAAACAGTGAATGATCAATATAGTAAAGAAATAGAACGTATGAAACAGATTCAAACAGATATCCAGGAAATTAAAAATTCCACTGAAAGCTGACAAAACCTCTTGAATGAAACTGAAGACAGACTTTCAGATCATGAAGACAGGATTGTGACTGGTGATCATGATAGGAAATATATCCTGAAAATAACAAAAGATCAGGAAATAACAATTCAACAGTTGCAAGATTATGCAAAGAAAAATAATAAAGAATAATTGGTGTCAATGAAAAAGCAGGAGTCAACACAGATTATATGAAAAAAACTATTTGCAGAAGTAATAGCAGAAAATTTCCTAAGCATGGGAAAAACACCTGACATACACATGAGGCATAGAGAACTCCACTTACTCATATATATATATTTATACCCTGACATATAATAATCAGGATCCCAGAAAGTCAGCATAAAAACAGAATATTAAAAGCTGTTAAAGAAAAGAAACAGATCACTTATAAAGGAAAACCCATCAGAATCACCACAGACTTCTCAACAAAAACCCTCAATAAAGCAGATCTTGGAGTCAAATATTTCAATTCCTGAAAGAAAACAACATCCAACCCAGATTGGTGTACCCTGAAAAATTATCTTTAAAAATTAATAGAGAAATAATATACTTTCATGACAAAGTACAATTTAAGAAATTCTTGACCACCAAGCCAACACTAAAACGGGTACTGAAAGATATTCTATAACAAAAATAAACCAACAATCAGGGCTAGCAATTAAACGGAAGACAAAAGTAGGGAACCAACAGCAGGAAAATAACATGACACAGACAAGCCAACATGTACCAGTTTTTACCATCAATGTAATATCCTCAATTCACCAATCAAAAGAAACAGATTGGCAGAATTGATCAAGAAACAAGAACCAACAATGTTCTGTATACAAAAAAAAATTTAAATCAAAAAGCAATTCATAGACTAAAAGTCAAAAGATGGAAAATAATACTCCATGCAACAGGAACCCAGAGAAAAGCAGCGGTAGCTATTCTGTTTGCAGACAATGAGAACTTCAAAACAAGAGTGATCAAAGAGATAAAGAAGGTCACTACATGCTTGCTAGGGAAAAAATTCAAGTGGAAGAGATAAGAATCTTAAATATATATGCACCAAATACAGGAGCATCCAACTATGTAACACCAATATTGATAGACATTAAAAATCAAATAAGTAATAACACAATTGTAATGATGACCTTAATATTCCAAGGTCACAAAGAGATAGATGAACTGGAGAAAAGATCAGCAAACAAATAACAGAACTGAACCAAACCTGTGAACAAATGGACTCAGTATACATTTACAGTGTATTCTACTCATGGACATCAGAATACACATTCTTCTCAGATGCACATGGGACGTTTTCTAAAACAGATCATATACTAGCCCACAGAACATACTTAAGTAAATGTAAAAGAAATGAAATTATCCCATGCATATTATTGGACCATACTGTAATAGAATTGAAAATGAATGGCAAAAGAAATTGCAAAAATTCCATATACACATGGAAATTAAATAACAGCCTCCTGAATAACCAATGGGTCACAGATGAAAGTAAAGAAGAAATGAAACAATATCTACTAACAAACAAAAATGCAAATACAACCTACCTGAATCTGTGGGACACAATGAAAGCAATCCTAAGAAGGAAATTTAGAGCAGTGAATTCTCACATCAGGAAAACAGAACGAGCACATATAAACAACCTAATGCTATACCACAAGCTTCTAGAAAAAAAGAGCAACCTCCCTAAGGAACATAGATGCAAAAATCCTCTATAAAATACTAGCAAACAAAATGCAGCAATCCATCAAGGAGTTTATACATCAGTTTATAGTCATCTCAAGAATGCAGGAATGATTTGACATACGCAAATCAGGAAACATTTGAAACTGTATCAACAGAGTCAAAGACAAAAATCACATGATCATTTCAACAGACGTACAAAAAGCTTTTGTCAAAGTTCAACATTCATTCATGATAAAAATCCTACAGAAAATTGGAATAGATGGTCTGTACCTCAATCTGATAAAGCCATTTATGACAAACCAACCACCAACGTCATACTAAATGGACAAAAACTGAAAGCTTTCACTCTAAAATCAGGAACAAGACAAGGATGTCCAGTATCACCACTCCTATTTAATACAGCTCTGGAAACATTAGCCAGAGCAATTAGACAATAGAGAGAAATAAAAGGAAGAAGGATAGGAAAGGAAGAAGTTAAACTATCATTATTTGCAAATGGCATGAGTCTACATAGAAGACCCCTAAAACTCCACCAAAAGGCTTCTATGATTATTAACCAAATTCAGTAGCACAGCTGGGTATGAAGTCAACATGCAAAAGTCAATAGCATTCCTGTACACAAACAACAAACTCACTGAGAGAGAAATTTGGGGAATAACACTCTGCACAATAGCATCCAAAAAAATGACATGCTTAGGAATCAATCTAACAAAGGAAATAAAAGATCTGTACAATGAAAAATACAGTACTGTGAAAAAAGCAACCAATAAGGATATCAGAAAATGGAAACATATCCCTTGCTGATGGATAGGAAGAACAAACATTGTTAAAATGGCCAGACTCCCAAAACGGTTGTATAGGTTTAATGCAATCCTGATCAACATACAATTAGCATGCCTCACAGATCTAGAAAAAAAATTCCTAAAATTCATTTGGAAACAGAAGAGACTTAGAATAGCAAAGGCAATCCTGGACCACAAAGGTAAGGCAGGAGGCGTTACAATTCCTGACTGGAAATTATATTACAAAGCTATGGTGATAAAATCAGCATGGCACTTGCAAAAAAAAGCAAACCTGAGGATCAATGGAATAAATTAGAAGATGTAGACACAACTACAAACACAGTCGATCAACTTATTTTTTACAAAGGTGCAAAACTTGCTCACTGGAAGAAAGCCTCTTTAATATATGGTGCTAGAAAAACTGGCTTCCTATATGCTGAAGACTAAAACTATGCCCATGTCTATCACCATGTGCTAAAGTAAAGTCAAAATGGTTCAGAGATCTAAATATTAAAACATAAACACTAAATCTAGTGCAAGAGAAAGTAGGTAGAAATCTTGAAGACATAGGGGTAGGCAGAGAATTCATAAATGAAAACCTAACTGCCCAAAGTATTTCAAAGAATCAACAACTGGGATCTCATTAAAAACATTTTCCACATCAAAAGAAATCAATCAAAAGAATTTTAAAAAAATCCACAGAGTGGGAAAAAATTTTAACCAACTGTCCCTCAGACAAGAGCCTACTATCTAGAACATACAAAGAATTGAAAAAAACTATAGCCCCCATATTCAAAGACCCAATTCATAAATGGGCATCTGAGATAAATACAGATTTGTGAGATGAACAAATACAAATGGAAAGTATATATATATGAAAAATGGTCAACATCATTCGTCATTTGAGAAATGCAAATTAAGACAACACAGATTATTCTATTTTATTCCAAAAAGAATGGCCATCATCAAGATATTAACCAATAACAAAGGCTGGTGGAGCTGTGAGGATAAAGAAACTCTTCTCCACTGTCAGTGGGAGTGTAGACTGGTACAACCATTATGGAAATCATTGTGGAGATTCCTCAAAAAACTAGGATTGGAGGTCCCATACTATCCAGCTAGTCCCCTTCTGGGTATTTTCCCAGAAGAATTAAAAACATCATACCACAGTGACACATGTGCACCCATGTTTATAACAGCACAATTTGTAATAGCTAAATCTTGGAAATAGCCCCAATGCCCATCAACTCAGGAATGGATAAAAAAAGATGCGTTATTTTTATATAAGGTAGTAGTACTCAACATAAAGAAGGATAAACTCAAGCATTTTATAGGTAAATGGATGCAACTAGAGATCTTACTCCTAAGTGAAATAAATCAAACTCACCTGTGCAAAGATTGCAGTGTCTCCCTAGTGTAAGAAATTGAAAAAATAAATAAGATCCAAAGTCTACAACAGATATTGTGAAAGGGAAAGAAGATGCTCAAAAGGAAAGAACAAATGGGATGGGTGAAAGAAGAAAAGAAGGAAAGGAAAAGAAAAAAAAATCTAACAGATAGCTAAGATAGTTACACTACTGATTTCTTTCAGTTCATTGAAAAAAAAAAGTTTATGCTTTTATTGTTTGATCAATTATACATGCCTATATCTTACAATCTGAGCAACTACTTTGAAGATAACAATACATAGTATATTAACCATTGATAATTTCCTATTATCTTATTTTGAAATTCTATATCATTATTTTTATTATTTTTTTCTCTTAAAAAACAATTAGTATAGACTTTGTCATATGACTTTTTTGGTATCTTTTTTTATCTAATTTACTTTTCTAAATGAATTAAAGATCATTATCCCATGTGCTAGCTACTGAACATCTAATTTATTTTCCTTGAATTCACAATATACTACATCAAAGAGTGATTCAGGAAATGGGTGGGACTCAAATTAAATAAGGTCAGATTATAATGAAACTATAGTATAACCAACCAATATTGAAAATGTCCAAAAAAAAAAAAAGGAAGAATCATCCCTTCTAATTTCCATGTACTTGGTGATCACCATGACTATGCTAACCAAAGAATTAATGAAATATTCAACGTTCTATTTTTAGAAAGTATGGGTACAGAAAGTCAAGAGGCAAAATAATAAGTGACTTCAAAGACCCTACTTAGAATTTTGAACAATATGTCTAAAATCCAAATGAATAGAACTATAGAAAAGGAACTTTCAATATTATTAATACAAAAAATTATGCTGCCAAAAATATGAATAAAGTAAAGTTAACCTTCCCTGATTTATAATGTGATGTTCAAGAGAAGGATATACCAGGCAACTGGGAACTAGAACAAAAAAAAAATCATTGCTGGGAACTGAGACTAAAGAAGAATATGGAAAAAGTAGAGGCAATTCAAAACAAGGGCAATAGCACAATTTTAACATTTGAGAACTAATGTACCTGGAAGAGAACATGCACACACTGATCAAAGGTTTGCTTAGGCAACAACTGAAATAATAAATTGGCAATCATCAAAAAGACAAAGAGGAAAGTATAATGAAATAAATTTTAAAAGACAAATTTTCAAGAAACTAAAAAAAATTTAAAGCAGCTACTATGAGAAAAAAAAATGTTAGGGTGGCTCCTAGTGGAAGATGTTTCCAA
Organism: Cuniculus paca; assembly: GCA_004365215.1. Lineage (NCBI taxonomy): Eukaryota > Metazoa > Chordata > Mammalia > Rodentia > Cuniculidae > Cuniculus > Cuniculus paca. The sequence continues at coordinate 24,782 of RJWT010009317.1, forward strand.
ATGCGAACTGGAATCCTAGATTTTCTAATTTAGAAAAAAAGATAATATTAGAATTCCAACATTCTATTTATTTATCAAAAAATGAGCTAATAGACAAGTCTTTGGATAGTGCTTATTATATTAGTCCAGTTACAACTCCTTGCTTGCCAGGACTACAGACAGTGCTTGGGGTGCCCAACTCTACCTGCAGTTCATGCTGCTACACTATGGCAGGAACTCTGGGGCCCGAGAGCTGTTCTCATCTGCAACCTATGCAAGACCTTAGAACTACTTCCCTAAAGTATTTGGAATCCACTTCCTATCCTGTTCTGTCCTCTTCTTTAATCTTTCTGCCATGAGGACAAGGTCTAACAACATTGGGTTTGATGGAGTTAAGGAGTAGCAGCTGGCTACAGTTTCTGTGTATGTGAAGGAGGGTGACAGGCAGAGCTTTGAGCACTGGTCAGAGCATCCACTGGTGTGTGGACACTCTTGTGCAGCATAGAGTCCTAAATGAACTGTGGAC
>RJWT010009318.1:0-25249 GCA_004365215.1 Cuniculus paca
TCTGATGCTTACCACTCTGCCATATTTCCAGAAGTTCCTGTATTTCAAACAGAATCATGCTATCCCTCTCTTTCATAGCCATCTGTGAATTTTTATTGCTTTTATGAATAGAAAAAAAACTTATAAGGAGTTCTTTGGAGCCTTAATTGGTCAAAAGGTCATTTAGAAGCATTGTATTTCTCAGAAATGTCATCTCAAGGTGTTCTCTTTCATCTTCACTACATTAACCACAATGGCCATCTCTGAGTTCTCAATAAATCATGTTTCCTTGGGTCTTTCCTTGATTTTCTTCTGAATCTTATCAACTAATTAATTTCTGCCAGTTCTCAATTTGAATATGACTTTGTTGTGAAATCTTTTCTAGACTCCAAGGGCTAGAAGTCTTTGTCATACTTCTATTACAGTGTCCTATTTGTTTTATTTGCTATGGATTATGTATTTATTTTGTGATTATTTGATGTTTAATTCCATGCAGGACATTGAGCACAATAAGAACAAGGAAGCAATCCATCACTGGGCTCTTAGTACCCAAAACAATGTCTGTTTAGATTTTAGGGACTGATGTGTACTTGCTGAGCAAACACATGTATGATCATTTTCCTTTCTAGGACACATCACATACTTTTAAAACTTTGAGCATTTGTTCAGAGTCTAAAACAATGTTTGAAAATCCCAAGTATGATAGGTATTTGTTACACAAGTTCAAAATCAATAAGAATGAAGGTATGGACCCTCCCTGTCAGACTTTGATGAAGAGACAGAAGGAAACACATTTTGGAGCTGTAAAAAGACAGAAAAAAGCTTAACTCAGGCTCCTTACTATGGTGGCAGAGGCAGTCAGGAGGAAGCCTGACCGTGTGATGTGGAGTAAGTTGGTTGCAGTTGAAATAGAAAGTGCTATCCTTCCAAAGAATGCTGAGCTGTGCAATGGAAGGTTAAGAATCATGATCTTTTTGCAGGACAAATTTATTCTGCAGTTTTGTGTATGAAGTAGCTTGCTAGACCTTAACATTTTGGTTTGAACATTTAAGATACTAATATTTATTTGATATATTATTGAGGTGAAAGTAAATATTGTGTCTGAGTGTGTATAGTCATACCTACATTTGAATTGTAATGATTTAGTACCTGTTATAAAAATGGTTGGTGCAGAGAATAATCAATTTCTTTGAGACCGTATTCTGTGGGTCACTATATATTTGCTAATTTTCTCTTTCTTTCTCTGGATTGAACCAGTGAGCTTCATTCTGAGCTGCATCTGCCCAGCTCTTTGTAATTTTGTTTTGAGATTGTGTTTTGCTAAATTGTCTAGGTTGGGCGTAAACTTGTGATTCTCCTCCTGCCACATCTTCCCAGATTATTGTCTACAGGAATGTACCACCATGCCTAGCTTGGTGAGACAACTACATTAAAATTGTTTATTCTGTGATTGAAGTATTTCTTAGGGCCTTGCTTATTTTCTGTATTTGTCTCTGCTCAAATGGACATTATAAAACTGATTTAATTAACATATTTCTGTTTTGATTAAACAGAGTTCTTGGTTGAGAAATTCTTCTTTGATTTTGAAAAGCTAAGTTTCTTCATATATTAATACTTTGCTTAAAAAATAAAATTTCCAAAGATCTAAATTCTTTTAGAAACGTGGTTTCAAGCCTATTAGATTTCTAAAAATACAGTTTATTATGTGAAGTCATATTTTACATCAGAGCTATATACTTCATGTTATGTTTGCTCTCAACAAAATTTATTTTTCAAAATAAAGTTATTTAGTACTAAAGAGTCTCTGGAAGTCAATCTAAATATATTATATTTCTTAAGTGTAATGAAACAGTAATGCAACTATTCACTTTTAGTGTGCAATCATGTAGCTAATAATACACTTACCAAATGTTTTAGGATGAGTGGAAATCAATCTTAAGGAAAAAACCAAACTACCATGTCACTGTCTGTTTTCTATTTACTTAGTATATTCATTGTTTTTATTCCCTCTTCTTCTTTTCTGGCTTTTATGAAATGATGTACTTTTAAAATTCCTTTTCCCTTACATTGACTTGTTAATGAGTTATTCTCTTAGTTGCCAACTACAAGATCAACACACAATTTTGATTAATTAAAGTATGATATAAATTAGTACAACTTGCTGAAATGGAAATATAACACTTTAACTTCATTTACAGTGTTCTGATATTTGATTTTTGTTGTGTTATATGCTAATTCTCTACACGGTATATTTACAAAGTATATTTGTTCAGTCAGTATCTGTTTATATTTATATAATTTTTTCCCTTTCCTTTGGTCTTCATTTCTTCATCTCCATTCTTATATCTGGGATTATTTTCTTTCAACTAGAAGTATCTCCTTTATATTTTCTATACTAAAATTTTGCAGAGATGATTTCTTTCAGTTTTACTTTATTTGATGTTGTACATGTGTGTGTTTACAGATACTTGCACAATGTTCATAACTATAAATGAACATTATGTGTTTAATTAAAATACATGACAACAGTATAATTAAAATAGAAGTAGCCAGGCCTGGTGGTGCACGCCTGTAATCCCAGCACTCGGGAGGCTGAGACAGGAGGATTGTTGTGAGTTCAAGACCAGCATAGTCTACAAAGTGAGCTCAGGGCCAGCCTAAATGGCATAATGAGACCCTGTCTCAAAAAGACAAGGGCTGGGGATTTAGCTCAGTGGCCTAAGTGCCTGCCTGGCAAGTGCAAGGTCATGAGTTCAATCCCTGGTGCCACAAAAAAAAAAAACCCAAAAAACACAAGTATATACCAGTTTTCTAAGGTGAATGTAATTATTATGTATTGCATACATAGACTAATAAAACAAAAAAAAGGAGTTGGAAACAAAGTACAGACTTAGATATAATAAAAAGCTAAAATCAGCTATTTGCTTTGTTTTTAATCTGACAATGTTGTGTCTTTCATTTTCTTCTTAGTTTTGGTTTCCAGTCATACACTCTGGTTTGTCTAGGTATAGTTTCCTGCATATTTGTCTACCTAATGGTTTGTAGCAATTCTTAAATCTATGACTCAATGCTTATTAGGTTTCTTACATTCCTTTCTGTATTTTCTGTCCTTGCTTTGTTCTTCACGTTATCTGAATGTTTTCTTCTCACTTATATTTCCTATCACTAATGTCTTCTTCAGTTTCATCTACTATATGCTAATCTAATTGTTAATATTCTAGTTTTGAGATAAAGAATTTCTTTGTGATTTTTTTTTAGAGTTAGGTTTAGTCTATGTCATAAGTCTTTGTATTATGAAATTTTTTTTTTGGTCTTTTCTTGAGACAGGGTCTCACTATGCATTTCAGGCTGGCCTTGAGCTCACTTTGTGGCCCCAGGCTGGCCCCAAACTTGAGTTCAGTCTTCCTGCCTCAACTGGGATACAGGTGTGCACCACCATGCCTGGCTATGAGTTCTTAACTATTTATCAGAGTTACTTTAAATTCCATGTCTGATAGCTTCAATACACGCATCTTCAGTCAGTCGGTTCATGCATCTTCCTCCAGGCATTCCTACTAGCTTTTTTTTTTTTTGCGGCACCGGTGATTGAACTCATGACCTTGCACTTGCCAGGCAGGTGCTTAGGCCGCTGAGCCCTGGTGTTTTTGAGACAGGGTCTCACTATGCCATTCAGGCTGGCCTTGAGCTCACTTTGTAGCCCAGGCTGGTCTCAAACTCACAACGATCCGCCTGTCTCAGCCTCCCGAGTGCTGGGATTACAGGCGTGAGCCACCACGCCCGGCTGCATTCCTACTAGCTTTATATTGCATGTTAGACATCTAGCATGAACTGTGTTATAATTTGAGGCTCAGAATACACAATACTATTCTTTGCATGAAAGAATTCATTTTGCTTTGGTAAATTTTCAGTGTAGAGATTACCTAACTGAGCCTAGCAGATGCTTATATAGGTATGTGTGAGTGACTCTACTTTGTTGAGAAAGGCTTAACTTTTCCTTTTTGTCCTTATTTTTATCTTGTAACCCTTCAGCACTCTTAACTGAAACTAGGATTTTTAACAGTATCTCTCTTCCTTAGTGAGACCTGAGAGCAAATCTTTGTTCCATTTGATGTTTGATACATTGTATAATGTTAAATAAGGTTAACAAATATTAATTGGAAACTTTAAAAATCCTTTCTTCTTACTTTTTGTAAGTGCACGCATTATTGTTACTTATAGTTACCCTACTGTGTAGTGATAGTACTTCTTGGTACTGGTGATGTAGCATTCATTGATCAGTGTTTTAAATCTTATCTTTTGCTTCTTGCTTTGAATATTTTCATTCCTGGTTCATTCTCTTTTTCTCTGCTTTCTCTCTCTCTCTGTCTCTTCTGTCTCTTTCTCTAGCTTTTTTTTTTATGAGTTTATTCAAAGCATCTTGTAGGCTTGTTGATACTCTTGATTATACAAATATGTTTGTATATAAATATACATATATGTTTGTATATGTATATATATGTATATATATGTGTGTGTGTGTGTGTGTGTGCACGTGAGAGGGAAGGAGAGAAGGCCTACCCAAAAATAAATACATAAATAAATGTGTTCATTCTATATTTTTACTCACTTTGGCATGGGAATTTATTTATTATTTTGCTTTAAATGTATCTCTTAGAAACTATTCATCTGAATGCATCTGATTACTCAACATACTTTTGCAAATTTATGTCTAATTATGTTTGCATGAATATTGATATGTTTATTGTTTTCTGCCATTTCTATCACCCTCACTCTTTGGCATTTCTTATCTTTTAGTTTATTTATGGCTTTTTTATTTAAAAGACAAAATAAAACACATAAAAGAAAAACAAAAAACAAAAGAGACAAACAACAACAAATAACCGCAAAACAATAACAATATAGGCTTTCAAAGGAGGATGATAGAAATTTAACAATGGTTGTGTTATATTGCATATTGGTATCTTCAAAAGAGTTGCTTTGAGTACCAGATATAGACATGCAAAATTGATCTAATCATATGAGAATTAACTGTTCTTTTCGTAGAATTAATAGTATAGTCATCTTAGCTATCTTATGTGTGTATATATATATGCAAATTTATATCTTTTTCCTTTTCCCTTCCTTCTTTTCTCCTTTCCCTTATCTCAGTTATTTTTCCTTTTTGAGCAGTTTCTTACCCTTTTACAGTATTTATTATAGGTTTTGGATATTATTTACTCTTTCAATTTCTTACACTAAGGAGTCTATATGGTATTTGCACATGTGAGTTTGATTTATTTCACTTATAAGTATGGTCTTAAGTGTCATCCATTTACCCATAAAAGCCTCGATTTGATCCTTCTTTATAACTGAGTAGTACTCCATTATATAAAATACATTTTTTTTTATCCAATCCTCAGTTGATGGGCATTTGGGTTGTTTCCAAGATCTGGCTACTACAAATTGTGCTGCTGTAAACATGGGTGTACATATATCACTGTGGTATGATGTTTTCAGTTCTTCTGGGAAGATGCTTAGAAGGGGAATAACTGGATAAAATGGAACCACTAATCCTAGCTTTTTGAGGAATGTCCACACTGATTTCCACAGTGGTTGCACCAGTCTACATGCCCATCACTGGTACAGTCAAAATGGATCAAAGATCTAAATATTGAAACAGAAACACTAAATCTGCTGGAAGAAAAAGTAGTTAGAAATCTCAAGGACATATGGATAGGCAGAGTTCATGAACAGAAAACAAATTGCACAGGAAATATTTCCCAGAATCAAAAACTGGGATCTTGTCTTATTAAAAAGCTTTTGCATGTGAAAAGGAATCTCCAACAGAGTGAAAAGACAATCCACGAATTGGGAAAATATCTCAGCCAACTGTCCCTCAGACAAAGGACTTCTGTCTAGAACATATAAAGAATTTTTAAAAATCAGGCCCCCAAAATTTAAAGACCCAATCCAATAATGAGCATCTGAGATGAATACACACTTCTCAGATGAAGAAAAACAAATGATAAATAACTACATGAAAAAATGTTCAGTATCATTGGTCATTAGAGAAATGCAAATTAAAACAACGCTGAGATTCCATCTCCCTCCAGAAAGAATGGCTGAGATCAAGAAATCAACCAATATTTATGACTTTTTAAAGTATTTTAAAGTCAGTATTATTGTTTGGAGCAAAAGATGTCATTGAAAGAACGAACTCACTCATCTTCAGAACTCTTATTTTACTACAATAACACAGTTCTTCAAGCAGCCAGTGCTAGGCCCTTTGCCATTTGTAAGGCTTCTTTGTTGCTGTAAGACATCTGATAGCTGAGGCAACAGTAGGGTGTTCCAAAACTTTGTTGTAATACTGACATGAGGGACAAGATTTGATCATAGACACAATAAACTTAGGAAATTGAAAGGATAGGTGTTTGTGGTCAGGAGTGTGAAAGGTGAGCAATCATAAATAATAATAAGCCCATTTCGTAGTCATATGACTAAATAGCTGAAACAGAATAACAGACTAATGAATTTTACTTGAAAAATTATCAGCAGGAAGGCCCACCAAGGCCCTGAATACACTGTGGCATAATGCTGGCATTGGGACGTAATGGAGCCATTGTGAACGGTATTCTAATGGCCTTGAGTTGCAAAGGATACAAGTCATCAAGCTGGGATAAAGGACAACATAGCCAGAACAAGTGGCCCCTGGAGTGCCAGGGGACATTATCAGAACAAACAAGAAATTTTAAGAAGTGATGGAAATTAAAGACATCATTCTTATTTTCACTCCATAAACAAAGGTCAGGGAATTAAGCAGCTCTTTATGTGAAGGTTGCAAGTGAGATGTCTTCCACAAATGTCACTGGACTCTCTTTAATTTCAGGAGATACTACAAATAATCAATAAAGAAATGGAGAGTGTAGTGAAGCTTGTTAATTAGAGAGCTAGTTTTCTTTTTTTTTGGCGGCACTGGGGATCAAACCTACGACCTTGCGCTTGCCAGGCAGGTGCTTATGCCACTGAGCTATAGAGAGCTAGTTTTTAATTAGAAATATTTTTTAAAAAGAAATTAAATCTTAGCATAAGGGGAAAAACAGAGAATGCAAAGATCTATGGAAAGATTAGTGCTTATTGGAAATTATATTTGAGAAATTACTTAAGAGAACAGAATTGTGAAATAAAGTGATTACCCAACAAATGAGTCTCAGCCGTGTTATGGTCATGATTTTGTGCCAGCGGCAGCCAGGTACTAGATTTACTGCATTTCAATAGAATCTTCTTTTCTCTAGTGTAAAAATGCTAGAGCATGAAGTCACCTTTTATTTGAATTGACATACATGCACTCACGAAAAGAAAAGCTTTAGGTAAAGGCCTGCCACAGTCTGATCTTCAAAAGGAAATTTCTGGATTGTGCATGCTGAGGCCAGGGATAGAATCCAGGGTGGCTTGTGGCTTGATTTCTGGGCTACTAGGAATTGTGTTCTTTGGTGTTGCATAAACTATGTATGACTATTTTGCCTCTTCCTCATCTTTCATTTATGATCAATCAAACTATGTTATTTGGTAAGAGTTTTCTATTTCAAAGACTTAGAGCTACACAGTATCGCTACTGAATACTCAGTATGTACTGGGCACTGTCTACTTGCTTTACATGAAATAATTCATTTAATCATTACAAGAATCCATTTAAAGAATTAATGAATTGAGGACATAAATGATAAACGTGCCCATAATCAACAGCTATTGACGAGCTGAATGAAGTGGTTCCATAGCCTGCTATTTTCACCACTATCCCCTGCTTCCTGTCCTGTCCATGGGATTCACTTGAGGCATTTGCTGCATGTCCTGGAAGTTCTGATTCAGTATGTTTGGGTTGGAATCCAATTATCTCTGATTTTAATTTCCTGAATATTGTGAACACTGTGCTGGATGATACTGCCACCTCTCTACCCTTGTATCTGCTGTCAGAGCCTCTGCTGTCCTATCCTGTTTCCTTTCCTTAGCCTTTCCAGAGCTCCTGGCTCCTGACCATGAAAGAAAAGATGGCTATGAGTTTCAGCTTCCCTTCTGTCTTCTTTGAGGCTGAGACTAGAGTTCAGCCTGGAACAGAGTTGCATTGGATACAAAAGGAAAAACAACTTGGTTTCCAATAAATTTCCTGTTCCCTTCAATCTTCAATACTTTCTGTCCTTGGATTTCTGTTGGCTGCTGTATTCCTTTCTTTTATTCCAGCTGGCTTCTACATCCTTCCCACCTCCTGCTCTGTGTTCTTGTTTTTTGCATTAGCGCTGAGCTCCTCCAAGTCCTCTGGCTTTCTTTATGCTTGTTCACTTCATGCTGTAACTGCTCCTGGCCCTTTCTTCTTGCCTCTTTCACATGTAGCATTTAGCTTTCTTTCTTTATATTGTCCCTAATCAACCAAGAGGCTAGACTTCATGGACCCTTGATATTATAGGTCACTCGCATGCAATACATAGTCATTAAGGACAGAAAGCAGAATCGTACATTTGGAAGCTATTATTTTAATAGAAATTTGGATTTGAAAGTGATTGTCAGGCCTACTTGTAGCCTTGTAAACAAAAGCAACATTTAGAAACCCATTTCCTACTGCTCTTTTTACTATTATTAATTGAGGCAGAAGATGTATATTACTGTCCAAGTGAGCCAGATGTAGCCTCTGGAAATAATTTGATTGTTATTACATACAGAATATAGGTACACAAAGTGCCTTTAAGTAGAACTTGCTCTTTTTGTTCCTCTATTATGTTATCTCAGACATTAAGATTACCTTTGTGTGCTCAAGAAGTTTGTTTTGTGATACTTCATGGAGAAGTGCATGGGAATACTTTTTTTTTTAGTTTGAAGAGAATAAAACCAAATGCAATAAAACAGAATAGAGTCAATCAAAACAAAATAATGAACATAGTACAGGACTTCAAAACAAGATAAAAGGAGATCAATAATGGCTATCATAATATATCTTGTTGTCTTCAAAATTACTGCCCATACTATCAGGCATAATAAAATATAACAAAACAGAATAGAGTAAAACCAATCAAAGCAAAACAATGAAAGCAATACAGGACTTCAAAACAAGACAACTGGAAAGCAACAGTGGCTACCATAATGCTTCTTATTATCTTCAAAATAGCTGCCTATACCATCAGACATAATACAATCAAACAAAATAGAATAAAATCAATCAAAACAAAGCAATGAAAGCAATACAGAGCTTCAAAAGAAGATAATAGGAAATCAATAATGGTTACCATAATATATTTTGTTATCGTTGAAATAGCTGTCCATGCCATCAAATATAATAAAATCAACAAAACAGAATAAAACCAAACTAAACAGAACAATGAAAACAATACAGAGTTTCAAAACGGGGTAATAGATTAACAGTGTTCACTCACTTCCCTTTTTAGACATTTCCTCCCCTTTCACTTTCACAATATCTATCGTGCATTTTGGATCCCACTAACTCCTTTAGTTTTTTTATACTAGGGAGACAACACGATGTTTACCCACATGATTCTGAACCATTTCACCCATGAGCATGCTCTCAAGTTGTATCCATTTACCAACAAGAGCCTTGAGGTTATCTTCATAGCTGTGTATCTTTCTATTGTATAAAAATGCCGTATCTTTCTTATCCATTGTGAAATTGATGGGCAGGCTACTCCTACTTTTTTCTGGTTCCCTGTCACTAGAGCATCGTTTTCTCTCCTTTGACTTTCAGTCTATGAATTTTCTTTTGAGTTAAATGTGTTTCTTGGATAAAGCATATTAATGGATCCTGTCTCCTGATCCACTCTGCCTGTGTTTCTTTTTATTGGTGAATTAAGGCCATCTGCAGTAATGGTCATGACCAAAATGTACTGGCTCATCTCTGCCATGATATTTTCCTGCCATTGGCTCCCTACTTTTCCCATCCATTCAATTGTCTGCCCCACTTGATGGTCCCCCTCTGCTGCTGTTCCTGGGACCATGGCCATTTTTATCTCTCTCTAGAATGTCCTTTAGTATTCTCTGTAGGGTTGGTTTGGCAGTCATGAATTCCTTCAGTTGTTCTTTGTCATGGAAGTATCTTGTGTCTCCATTAATTTTGAAAGATAGTTTTGCAGGGTACATCAATCTGAGTTGGAAGTTGTTTTCTTTCAGGACTTGAAATAGTTCACTCCATGCTCTTCTTGACTTCATTTATTGTGTTGAAAAGTCTATCGTGATTCTGATGGGTTTTCCGTTATAGGTGATCTGTTTCTTTTCTCTAACAGCTTTTAATATTCTGTTCTTGTGTTGAAGTTCTGGACTCTTGATTATTATATGTCTGGGTATAGATGTATTTTGGTTATGACTAGCTTGAGTCCTCTTTGCCTTACTTATCTGAATATCATGTCCTTTTCCCCATGCTTGAGAAATTTTCTGCTATTACTAGGTAAATAGACTTTTTATGTCATTTGTGTTGACCCCTCCTTTTTCGCTGACACCTATTTTTCTTAAATTATTTTACTTTGTATTGTCTTGCAGCCATTGACTTATTTCCTGGTTCCTTGTTATTTTTTAGTGATCTTTCCTTTCACAGTTGCATGCAGCAAACCTGTCTTCAAGGTCTGAAAGCCTATCTTTGGTTTCTTTCAAGCAGTTTTGCCAGCTTTTAATTTCCTGGATATCTCTTTGAATCTGTTTTGTGTATTTTAAATCTTTTTTATATTGTTCATTCAAGGTTTTTGTCATTTTCCTATGCTCCTTAGTTTTTTTTTTAATCTATGTCTTCTTTAGAGGTGCTTAGCAGTTTTTTTAATTATGTTTTTCATTTTTTTTTACCTGAGATAGTATTTCTGTTCTAATTTCTTTTATAGCCTCATGAAGTTGTTTCTTTACTTTAGTTGCCATAACTTTAGAAACTTCAAGTGTGCGACCCCTGATCTCTTCCCTGTTTACATCTCCTGGACTTGCCCTGCTTGGGTTGGAGGCCAGAGACCACCTTTTGCTTCTTTGTCTTGACATTTTCCTGGGTTCTTCCAAACAAGCAGGTAGTGGAGTCCCAGATACTTCCCACATTGGCTACAATTTCTCCTGAGTGTGACTGGTTCTCTTGGCCAGTGCTGGCTACGGATATCTCATGGTGGCCATTGGGTGCACTGGCACAGGGCTGGCTGCTGCTTTTTCCAGCCCGTGGGGTCTACCAGCAGAAGAAAGCCTCCTCCGCGGCAGCTGGAGTGCATGTGGGGGTGTGGCTGGCAGCTGCCGCCTGGACCTAAGCTGATTACCAACTGGGAGCCTCCCCGTGGCAGCTGGAGTGCTGCATGGGAATATTTTAATGTGGCTATCAAGGTCATTTCTGAACATTGGCATAATTTTCCAATGTTAAAGAGCCTAATTGTCATCACTCAGGCATCAGGAAATTGTCTTCAAGTGACCAGAAGTTTGCTGACTTATAATTAGGACACCTTTGTTTTTCTGAATGAGTAGAATTGAATCCTAAATGACTACTCAGATGTTTTTAATTTTGACTCTTGGAGTTCATTTTCTTTGTCAATTTTTATGATATTTTCTCACAGAAAAATAATACTGATTGGTTAATATTGTTTCCAAAGTATTAAAAGATCAGATTTTGTATAAGCAAAATTCTATATATAGTAATCTCTATTAATGTCAAGTAACATAATAAAAGCTTTCTGAAAAAAATTTTTAATAAGTACAGGATTGAGAGTATAGCTCAGTGGTAGAGCACTTTCTTGCCATGTGTGACATCTTCCCAATACTGCAAACACAGACAAACAAGCAGAAATATACCCAATAATTGTGGGCCATGATGAAGGGACCATAGCTGTAAATAGGAACTGACATTTCCTTCCTGATCTAGGAAGACAGATGTGTGGGTTGGGTGCTCTGATACTTGCAGCATGGTGAGGACCATTTAGGGCAGGAAACAGCACATCATGAAAGTTGAAGTCATGAGTGTTTTTGTCTCAGGTCATTGCCCAGGTTACATTGTCATTCTTCATTTCTGTATTTTATTTTATTTTATTTAGTCTTTTTGAGACAGGGTCTCGCTATGCAGTTTGGGCTGGCCTTGGGCTCACTTTGTAGCCCAGGCTGATCTTGAACTCACAGTGATCCTCCTGCCTCAGCCTCCTGAGTGCTGGGATTACAGGCAGGCACCACCACGCCCAACTTTCTGTGTTCTTTTAAAAGCTAGTTTATCCACTGTGTTTTTTATTTGTGTTTTTTCTGCAATTCTTTCCTGTAATTAAAAGCACAAATCTCTCAACTTGTTTGAATTCAGTGCATGTGGAATTAGGGAATAGTGAACTTTGTGGTAGAGCAGGATTTGAGGGGCAGGTGGAATTTGGATAGATAGCATTCCTGGTCAAAAAAAAAAGAGTATTGATGATTATGTACAGAATTGATAAAGTGATGTCACAGAGAGTTAGTCCTGAAAAAATACACATATACTGTGCATGTGTGTGTAGACATGTCAATCTACATCTGTGTCTACATTATTCTTGATATCTAATCTACCATCTTACCAAAAGCAAAATTAAAACTAGATGATGGTAAAAATTGCTTTATGAGTCAGGCATGGCATCATACACATATAATCCAACCACTCTGGGAGGATGAGGTAGACGTCAAATTCAAGTGCAGCCTGGGTACCTTGGCAATTTAGTGAACCCCATCTCAATGTACAATATAAAAAGGTCGAGGCTCTAGCTCACTGAGAAAGCGTTGGGTTTAATACCCAGTATCTCAAAAAATTTGCTCAATTTTTTTCCAGTTTCATTTGAGGATGGATGCTCATTCAGTTTTTATGAATACAGAAACTGTGTTTTCTCTTATAAAATCTATATTTCTCTATCTGCCAACCCCAATTCTTTTATAGTGATTATTTTTCTGCATTTGTGCAGAAATTTCTACATTTATGCAAATTCTCTTACCAAGTAGTGTTAAATAGATTGAAATAGCCCTTTATTAAATCTATAATGTATGACTACATTGAGGATTTGAGGGACACAGTTCTATTTTATTTTCATTTTTTTGTTTTACAGAACACCTAAATATTTAGATGCTCATTAAATGCTTATCCAAGTAAACAGTTTGATTATTATAATGACAATAAATATCTGTGGCTGAGACTGATAAGGGGGACTGTCAACCTGATTAAGAACTACCTAGGGGATGCGCAAAGAATGCTTATACCAGTGTCTGGGTAAATTATGAAGGCATGACATTGGGTATTGTATCTAGTCTCTGGTCCTTTTTACTCTGGTCTGACCACCCTGCTTCACTTTCCTGCTGCTACAAACTAAGCTGCTTTGTGGTACCACATGTCTCTGCCATAATTTTGCTACCTTGGAGTAATCGGATCATGGACTGAATCCTGTGAAACCATAAGCCAAATAAACCTTTCTTCTTTCAAGTCATGGTTTCCTCAGTGCAAAAGTTTACTAATAGAGAAGAATGAGGACCAGGAGTGGGCCTGTTGCTATGACTATACATTACCATGTGGGTCAGAAGCCTTTGGAACTGATTTGCTGGGGGGAAATGTTTGGAAAAGTGAGGTGAAGAAGTTCTAGAATGCTGTAGGTAGAGCCTGTTGGGCAAGTCCGGGCCCAGATGAGAAGCTAGAATGCCGATACAAATGTGAACATTAAAGGTCAGCCTCAAGAGGTTTAAAGTTGTGAAATGGACCAGAAACCATGCATGTTACACACTGGCAAAAAAAATTATCTATGTTTCCTGTGTTCTAAGATTTTTCCAGGAAACTAAGTATAAGGGTATTGAATTGGTTGATCTGGCAGAGGAAATCTCAAGGCACCCCAATATTCAGCCTGTGGCATAGGTACTATTTCTATTTTTAGCAGATTTATAGTGATAATCAGTGCTCAAAAAGCAGAGCAGAAAAATTAGGGCCCAAAAGGAGCTACTTGTAAAGCTGGGTCAAAAGAAATGTGACTGCTGAAGAATTTAATGTCATTAAAAAGACACTTAAGTATTTTGTATAGGAACAAGAAGAAAGATGCTGTGAGAGCAGTGGTCAGATACAGAAATCAGCAAAACATCTTGGCTAAAGGGTATAAAAGTGTAAAATTTTCATCAGAGAGAAGAGTCCCTGGGATCCCTACTTGAAAAGAGCCTTTTAAGGAATTCTTCCTGGGGATTCACTTCGCTCTTCTTTCCCATCCAGGAACTCAGAGGCTGCTGCTGTCAGAGCCCAAGGTGGGCTGGTTATTGTTCAAACTGGCTGCAGGTTTTGGTATATTCCACATGATACTGGTTGAGCATGCACGTAAAATAAGAGAGTTGTGAACTGAGAGAGACTTCCACTCAGATTTCAAAGGAAGGCATGGGAGACCAGGCTGCACATCTGTGAGAGGTAGGGGTGTGAAATATAGAAATGAAGCTGAAGGTGCAGTGGAGACCCCAGGAAGTTGGAAGCAACAGGAACTTGAGACATCTGCTAATGAAAGCCTCAGGAAATGAGTAGAGACTGCCCAGGAGAGAGGACATGTGGGCTTCAAGCAGTAAGATGCTTGGGATAGGGCCACCCAAGCCCTCTGGAACTCACAACTTAGCACCATGTGCCCTGGATGCTAGATGTGGAGCTATAGGACTTAATGTTTACCCTGATTTCAGTCTTGCTTTGATCTTATACTCTTCTATCTCTCCTCTTTCTATCTTTTGGAAATAAGAATAGTATCCTACAATATTGTATATTAGAATTATGTAATTTGTTGCTTGAATTTTCAAGAGTTCATAGCTAAGAGTTACTTTGAGACTCAAACAACGCATTGACTTGGACTTTTTAGCAATTCTGAAACTACTGAGACCTGGGGGTAGGGAATATTGTGTATTGGTTGTATGCAGGACAGTTGTACTATGTGAGGTGAAATTATGCATTTGCTATTATGTTTCCTTGAAGATTAAGTATGGTTTAAGGAAATGTGTATGGGTGTCAAGATGAGAAAAGGTGGAATGTTATGGTTAAGGTAAACTGTCAACTTGATTGACTTTGGAGCAGCCCAGGGGATTAGTAAAACACATTTATGAGTATGTCGGGGTGGATCATAGAAGCATGACCTTGGGCTCTGTATCTGGTCTCCAGCTCCTTATCTGATGCTATTTCCCTGGTCTGCTTCCTGAAGGCAATTAACTGAGCACCATGATGTTTCTCCTGTGGAGCCAGATAACCATGGACCACATCTTCTGAAACCATGAGACAAAGAAATCTCTTGTCCTCTAAGTTGTGCATGTTGTATATTTGGTTTCAGCAGTGGGAAAACTGATTAATACAATGGTATAAATATTCACTGTTTTGAGACAAATTAACTGACTTTTCATTGGGAAGATTATGTGTTTATTCAGAAGATAAAATAATGATAGTTTTGAAGATTTTATTGTACTAGAATTGCTAGTTTTAGCTCATTATTTTTCAGTTAAATCTGTAATGTCTACTCTTAAATCCTACTGCTAAAGAGTTAAAAAATATTTTTTGCCTTTTCGTGACTACTGTTGAAAAGGTAAAAGGAATCTGAGTTCAGTTCTCCTTCCATTCTCCCTGTCTGTGTTTCTGTGGAGTTAAACTGTGCAGTGCTCAATGTGCGGTTTCACATGACTACTGGCCTCTAGAAGCTGCAGAAGTGCTGAGGGTGTGGCACCGTCCTCAAGGGTAGGCGTCTTCTCTGTTGCAATGTCTAAAATACGATCTTCAGTTCTAGGTCAGTGTTTGGGCTTGATCTGTAGACTGCGAGCACTCAAATGTCGTCTTAGGCTTTAACTTTCCAAGTCACGTTTCCTTGATTTTGTGAAGTAGGGAACTACAGATGGCAGGAAACTTCCACTACATAAAAACTCCTTTAATGCAAGTTTCACTCTATGAAATCAGCATTTCATAAGATCTTTTTGTTGAACTTTATTAACAAGCAACGAGGTCTAGGAAGTTTGGCAAACAACAAGGCAGGAAACCCCAAAAGGAAAGATGTCTGACACACATGCTCTCTTTGGGGTTTCCTTCCAAATGTTTTTGGATCTTGAAGGAAGTAGAGTGGCTCCCTGCCACTGCGTTCCTACATCTGTAACCCGCTGGGTGTACAGAGTTTGGCGTTCACTTTTGAAATTCTTCACTCAATCTGTATTTATTTCACTGCGAAATAGAAACCGGTCATAGGTTAATGTCAAAGTGAAAATATGAATCTTATTTTTGTTAGACACAATTTCTACTTTTTGAGAATTTTGATTTAAGGGTTGACAGTTCCCTTATTTTGAAAATGATACAGGGCAGATCTAACCTTATGTTTTACAGAAAGCTGTGAACCTGGTCAGATGTTAAAGCTGAGGATAACTTGGCACTGAATTTGCCTAGGTTATACGACTGCATTTAAAAGATATTTCCAAGGCCTATGGAGAAACAGATGTAGATATTCAGGGTTTCACTCAAGAGTGTCTGCTATCGCTTAGTCCCCATCCCTTTGTGACAAAGTTCTAATATTTAATTTAATATAATTCTACTGAATGTATGTTCTAGCAAATATTGAAAGGAAAAGTTGAGTTAAAGAGAGGGAACATAATGCATGCATAAATTCTCACCCCTAGAGATCTAGATCTCTTTGACGAAACTGTGCAGGTGCTCACTTTTCAGTAGGAAAGATACAGTGATAATTTATTAAATATAATGTCAATCATTTGTCTTAATTAAAATATATTATTTAGTGGAAGTATTATTTTATCACACTTGTTCTAGGTTTGTAAGGACTTATCACATGGAACAAATCAAAGAATATATGTGATATAAAATACTGTGTTAACTCTTAGCAGAACATCATGAATAAGATTTTGGGGAATTGCATAAAAATGGCAATAATAATATCAGATACTCTTTATCGAACACTGAACTTATTCCAGTGACTCGCCAAAGGCTTCACAGAATTCTAAACTCCTAGAGTTCTGCAAAGAAAATCCTGTCCTTCTCATTTCCAAAATGAAACAATGGAAGCCCAGAGAGTGAGTAAACCTCTCCGCCTGAGGTTCTCGCCTGTCACAGTTCAGAGCTTATTTTTCTCCCATCACATCATCCCTGTCTGTTGACCAGTAAGAACTTCATTTGTAAGAACAAAATTATGTAGCATTAATTTTAAGATAATCTTTCCCTTTAAATGCATTGACCAAAATCTAGATTAAGATATCACTGTTGTTGATTACAAATGCTTAGAATTAGGTAGCTCACATTTCACTATTGATTCTTTTTGAGACACAACATTTTCAGCCTGAGATGTAAGATGCATGAGTCAATCACCCTTCCTTGGGTCTGCTTTTTTGCCAGTACCATGCTGTTTTAGTTACTGTAGGTCCATAGTATAATTTCAAGTCAGGGATTGTGATGCCCCCTGCCTTGCCTTTGTTGCCCAGAATTGTCTTTATTATTTTAGGTCTCTTCTGGTTCCAAGTGAATTTTAGGAACTTTTTCTCTAGTTCTGTGAGATATGTTAATAGTGTGTTGATTGGGATTGCATTAAATCTGTATAACAATTTTGGAAGTATGGTCATTTAAACTATATTGGTTCTTCCTATTCAAAAGCAAGAGATATTGTTCCATTTTCTGATATCTTCTTCAGTTTTCTTTTTCAGAGTACTGTAGTTTTCAATGTAGAGATCTTTTAATTCCTTCATTAGATTGACTCCAAAGTATTTCATTTTGGGGGGATGCTATTGAAGGGGTATGGTTTCCCTAATTTCTTTCTCAATGAGTTTGTTTTTTGTGTACAGGAATGCTATTGATTTTGAGTGTTGACTTTGTATCCAGCTATGCTATTGAATTTGGGTATTAAATCTAGAAGTCTTTTTGTGAATTGTTTGAGGTCTTCTATGTAGTGTATCATGTCATCTATACAAAATGATAGTTTAACTTTTTCCTTTCCTATCTTTGTTTTCATTTCTTTCTCTTGAATAATTTCTCTGGCTCGTATTTTGAGAACTATATTGAATAGGAGTGGTGACAGTAGACATCCTTGTGTTGTTCCTGATTTTAGAGTGAAAGCTTTCTGTTTTTGACCATTTATTATCATGTTGCCTGTTGGTTTGTCAAAGATGGCTTTTATCGGATTGAGATAAAGACCATCTATTCCAATTTTCTGTGAAGTTTTCATCATGCATGGGTGTTGAACTGTGTCAAATGCTTTTTCTGCATTTATTGAGATGATCATGTGATTTTTGTCCTTGGCTCTGTTAATATCATGTATTACATTTATATATTTGCATATGTTGACCATCTCTGCAACCCTGGGATGAATCCTACTTGGCCATGATATGGAATCTTCTTGATGATTTTCTGGGTTCTGTTTGCCAGTATCTTATTGAAGATTTTTCCATGTATGTTCACTAGGGAGACTGACCTGTCATTATCTTTTTTGGTTGGATCCTTCTCTGGTTTTGGTGTCGGGGTAATACTTGCTTCCGGGAATTAGTTTGGGAGTATTGCTTCCCTTTAAATTTCACTGAAGAGTTTGAGGAATAGTGGCAATAGATCTGCTCTAAATCTCTTGTAGAATTCAGCAGCATTATGTATATCTAAACTATACCAATAAACTTAATTTTACAAAAAGATAAGTAAATTCTGGGAATTTAAAGTATAGCATGGATGGTGACACGTGTTCATTAATTGTATTGTGATAATCATTCCGCGATATATGAAGCGTCACTGTGTACACCTTGAATCCATACAAGCTGCATTTGTTGATTAAATATTTTAAATACAAAAATAAAATAAATCACCCTTCCTTCAGAGACAGCTTATTCCAAATCTTTCAAGCTTTTCTATTGTTCCTAGTAATTGTTCGTGCATTTCTTTCTCTACACATCAGATCCCCAGATATCCTTTCTCCATCCTCAGGTAAATAGCTTTATAGATGATTTCTGTGACAAAAATCCTTCTTTTGTTTTTCATTAAGTAGCTCAAACTCAAAGCAAATACAATTAAAGTTATCAAGAGAGTCTGATTCATATAAAATATAGCATTTATGCCAAATGTTGAGCATGTAAATCTCCTATACATATTGAAATTTCTAGGAAAAACTCCGTTGGAAAGAATCAATTTGCTTTACTTTAACAACTGAATATTTATTTTTGTTTCTGAGAGGCCATCCAAAGCCATTGTGTGTGGTGTAAAACATGGTATAGGGCAATACATATAATAAGAAAAACTTCATGTTTTTTTTTTAATTACCTTTTTGTTTCTGCTTTGCAAGAATCTTTTTGGTCTATGTCTTGTACTCTGAATAACTACTTTGAAGATAAAAATACACAGTGTATCAACTATTGTTATTCTCTTATTTTGTTGTGACATTTTGTTTTATTTTTTGATAAAATAAAAAAGAAAACGTCAGTAAACCAACTGGTGCTGAGGTAATGTATAAAAAATTATTATGATCACTCGTGAAGTGTTTGAAGCATAGAAAACAATACTTTTCTCTCAGTTGTCTGAAAACACAAGATAGTGAAACGCATTGCACACGATCATATAGTAAAACAGATAATGTCTGAGGAAGAGAAAAATGGCAAGGCATTTGTTTTAATACCTACAACCCCACTGCTAGATGAGAGCTTCAATACGCTCACCTTTGGGAGGTGGGAACTGGGGCGCCGTCAGTGGTGAGGAGCGCCTGAGTTGGAATGACTAGCAGCACCGCACTCTCTTTCCTGGGGCTCTGGTGCCCTTGGTTACTGCTCAGCCTCTGGGAAGTGAGGGCTACTTTCTGCGGTCGGGGTGGGGCAGGGGTTCCCCCGCCCTTCTCCACAGCTCCTCAGTCCTTTCCCAAGCTGCTCACTCTGCGCTGTGAGGCCCTGAACCTCTCAGGAGCTGCCGCATGGAAGCCGAGGCTACCTCTCCGCCTCCCCAAAGGCCAAAACACTCACAAGCTCCGCAGAAAAGAGAATAAAAATAGATCCTGCTTGCCGGTTTTGCATAAATGCCAATTTAGCTAGTTTTGATGAAGACACATGAAAAACTTGGTATCAAGCCACAAACAATTCTTTCTGTCTCCAGATTCATAGTGTAGTGGCAGTAGCTGCAGTAGAAAATAAATGTCAACACTCATTATTAAGTTTAAAATATTAAAAATGTGTGGAGATATGTGATGCAGTAAAGATATTTTGTTAATTTCACGGAAGGAAGAATAGATGTGAAAATAAAATTTATGTGTAAACAAAAATTTACAATTCCCATATACAGTAGAAATCATAGGAATTGGAGTGTATGCTGCATTGTTTTACTCTCTGTATTACCAGTGCAGCAGAACATAATTGTATCTGGCCTAGAGGATATGCGTTTTGTGTTTCATAATTTGGCTTTAATATTCTTTCTCCCCAAACACATAGCAATACTCTTTTAGATCAGTATTATACAAATTATTACTTAGCATCTAAAAATTCTAATATTCGACTGCTTGTAAATTTTAGTTGCTCTAATTTTCATTAGGGACAAATATTTATTGGCTCTGAATTTGTTCCTATAAATCCTGAATTAGGATATATATGCGCACATATTAGTGTTCGTACTCACTAAAATTTACACCCTTGTGTCCAATATTTACATAAGTGTATGAATGTATTTTTTGTATATAGGTTTATTTTTACACTCATTTTATTACTGTTGGGTTGATGGTGGCACACCAAAGCGCGTGTGCACACACACACACAAAATGTGTTTATATATACTTATATATTTTTTGGTGTTACTCTACTCAGGGAAAGTAATGAGTGGGCCACAGAGAAATTAGATCCTGAAACAATTGAGCACATTTGCATCTGAGGTTGATACAATAAGAACTGAGAGAGACTGCTGCAAAGTGAATGTGTGGAAGAAGACATTGATTAGGATAACATCTGCGTGATGCTCATACTGTTTCTCCCATCTGCCTTGCACCTGATTGCTTAGCCTGTTCTGCTTGTCTGTGAGTGTCCTTGTAATTTCAAGATGTTATTTCAAGTAAGCTTTAAAATGAATTAGCTGATTTGCAATTCTGTAATTGGACAGGAGGACCGCTTTCACTGTTAGACCAAAACTGTTGATACTGGTCCCTGATAGTTTAACCCCGCCTGTCTCAAGAACAGAACAGAGATGCGTAGAGGGCAGGGATGAGGGCGGAGAGGCAGGTGATTGCAAGCTGTTTCCTGAATAATCAACATTTCCCATTCCTTCAAAGGCTTCGGCACTGCTCATACTCTGCGTGTTTCTTTCAGTGCACTGTGTGTAGAAGTTCCCAGTACTGGGTTTTCTCAATTACCACTAAACAGTTAAAGAAGGATAGAAAAATGTTGAACTGACTTGTGAACTTTTTAAGATTTTATAAAGTTGGTCAAAAATATGGTGTTATGGTTTAAATGATGAGAAAAGCTTCTGGAATGCTGTAAGGAAGGGAAAATCATTTATACCGGAAAAAAAAAAGTATTTTAAAGGAAGCAAGTAGAAAACATCATTCAACGGTGGAATCAGAATGTATATCAATATAAAAATCGGAATCTAAATTTTTATGTGTGCTACATTATATTTATTGAGGAGTTTCCTTGATTTTACAGTTGATGGTATTACCCTGTTATTGAAGCATAATTGCACAAAAAATGTAATTTTATTTTGCCTGGAAGGAGAGTACTGGTTCTCAACTTGCGGTGCTCAGATCAGCAGCACCACCATCATCTGTGAGCTGATTAGAAATGCAAATTCCTAGTCCAACTGGGGCTAATGAATTATAGTATCTGGAGATGCTCCCAGGAAGCAGGTTTAACAAGGTCTACAGGGGATTCATAAGCACATTAAAATTTGAGAACTACTTATGTAAAAAGCCCGTGACTAGAGGCCATTATGATCTGCACCGGAAGCAGATGGGAACTAAGAACTGAGGTTTGTTTCAGTCACATTGGTGGGGCACTAATTTTCTTATTTCTAAAAAAGAAACTTTCATAAATTCAGATTGCAGGACAAATAAGATCAAAGTCTTAACAATGATTTTACAGGATACTATAGTTTTATCAGTAGTTGCTATTAATATTAGTATCTCCTAGAAATATATAGTTGCATACTACTTTTTTAGAATGAACAGTGTTTTAAAATATTTTATTTAATGAAGTAAATAATAATGTGACTGAAGTCAACTATTTACATACAGAAAAAAATTAAATTTTATTGAGCCAGCTCATGAATTGTATTAGAGATCGATTTTCCAAATAGGTTTAGTTCACTGAGCTGGAAGACATAAGGACTAATTAATCGTTGCATGTACCTGTTTGTTTACTATTCCTTTGAGTGGAAATGGCAATTGGCCACTTCTTTTTTCTAATAGAAACTGAAAAGAGGGACATTGATTTATTGCCCGAGATGGCTGATAAAGGTTGCATCCAACTTTAGCAGAACTGTGCAAAACTTTTTCTTTGTTTTGTTGTTTCAGCCTGCAGCTGTTAGCTGTTTTTGTGAGGAAATAATGGTGTTAGCTATGTGTTTTCTTGGAAAGAAAGAGCTTAAAAGCTTTGGCGTGCTGGGATCGCAGTCTGCACCGCCAAATGAGCGTGGATGGAATGTCAGGTGAAACCCGCGGGGAGTCATTCGACAGCAGCATCTGGAAGAAACAATAAGTGGCTGGGGGGTTTACTTTTCAGGCAAATGATTAAGAGGCGATTAAATGAAGGTGTTAGGATGTGAGGGAGGGAAGGAAGCACTGAAGGTGTATATATAATATGGAATGGAGGGATTATGGAAAAGACTTAGCAGAATGAACTGTAGATCACAGCTGAACTTATAAAAACTGGAATTGGTTTTGGACAGAACAGCCTGTAGGTATCACATGAAACAGAGCACAAGAGTCACATAATAGAGAACATACTTGGGAGTATTTTTTTGGAACAATACAGGACAGTGATGATGTGTAGTTATTCAAAGCCACTGGAAATCACTTCTTGGAGTTGAAAAGACATCCTGCTATTACAACTTTATAGTCTCACTCCAATTATATTGGCCCTACTTTAAAGTCCTAAGAAAGTTCTGGGCTTCGGAAATGGAAATCTACAGCTTTGATCGAGTGAGTGTTTCGGTTTAACAGTTTGATACTAACGTGCTCATAATGCAGGGGGTGGTGGTGCTTTAAATTGTTTTGAACAAACATTTCTTTTTATTCTTATGAACATCAATATCTCCCCCTCACTGTCATGAAGTTATGAGTGAATCGATGAATGATTGGATTTGTGAGTAAAGGAATAAGCAAAGCTCTGTGCTGAGTTTAGAATAATGGGTAAAACCTATTTTCTTTTCCCCCAGAAGTTCATGTCTGTCCTTAAAAAACAAAAATTAAGTTTGCCTCTGAAAAGATTTTCTTTTTGACACTAGGCCTTTGAGCATCTTGCAAAAGTTAGAAATTACAGAGCAAGGGGCACACATTAGTCATATGCCCAGGTGTAATTCCTGAAATCAGCGCGGATGATTTCTCCATTGAGTCTAACATAGAGGAGTGCTTCTCGCTGAAACCAGGCTCCTTGTCCTGGCCTGTGGCTCCTTTAGATCTCCTCCCTTTAGCAGCAGGATGGGGAAGAAACAAGGAGGAGAGCATCTCCTGCTACTTCTGTGGAGAAGGAAAATGATTTGCTTCCTTCACTCCCCAGAAATCACTTGGGAGGCGAGGCCAGTCCCGGATGTGAAGGGGATGGGAAAGTGTGGTTCAGACATTTTCCTTGCAGTGTCTGACATGTAGTCCTAACCTTCCTTCCAAATATCAGGCAGCTCTTACTTGTAAGACAATGTAAGTCTAACAGGGTACATGCAGGGGCCAGGGACTGGGCAAGTTAAACAGCTGTATATGTAGTATTTGTTCCACAATAAAACTTTGTAGAGCAAAACTTTTTTGGGGGTGGATAGAAAAAGTCTTGGTACAAATCTGGCTCCTTAAACTGGTGTTTCCTTAGAGTGATTATTTTACTCAACAGTTTGGAAAAATCAGAACTTAAAGAATTCTGTGCTGCTGAAGTGTGGCTCAGAACTGCTTCTGTTGCTAGAGGACGTTCTTTACCTTCCCCAGATTTGTTCTGGGCTATGTGGGTGTGAACGTAGCATTTAGGTAATGAAGAGCTCAGGCCTGGCAGCTGATAAAGACGCTTGGTAGATTTCCAAGAGGCATGAGGAGTGCCTGTTCGGGAATTCTCTTGATGGTAGACCAAAGGGGCACAGAAAGACAATTTTCTAAAAAAAGTCAAGGAGTAGTTTTGAGGGGAGCAGAGTTGAAAATAAGGTCCCTATTCCCCATGTTTGCCTAGAGTTTCCCGGTACATAACATTTTTCTGGGAACACAGACTTGAGACAGAAGGAAGGGGTCAACCTCCAGGGCAGCTGGGTTAAGGGTAAGGGTGAAGGGCTGGTTTTGCTTATTTGGCATCATTGATGGTCTTTGTATTCATGTGGCTGGGTTTTGGTTATGTCAAATGACCTCATTCTGTCACTATGAAAACGCTGTACGCGTATAGGTCTTGCATGGACATGTATTATCATTAACTCTGTATTCCTTCAAATTACATTTTATAGTAAACTTAATTAGAATGACTACAGAATTTATGGTTCAAACAAGACACTAAAAAAAAAAGGGGAGTAATATTAATTATCCTAAAGCAATAGCTGTAGACCAGGATCATGTTTTAACACAAAGTGATTGAGCTGTTTTATTTACTCAATCTGAGGCGGCTAGAAAAACATGAGCGGCACAGAGAAAACGGAGGAAAGAGATGAGATTGGGCATGGAGAGACCAGCACTCACAGGTGTGCTGTTCTCTGGAGACAAAGGCGAGGGGCGAGCTTAAATGTACTCTGTTGGGGGAGGGCACAGGGCTGCTGACATGGGCTGTTTAGCAGGACGTGGCTGAAGGGGGTAGGAGCATTTGTGGTATGCAGGGGGTCTTGCAAAGGAAGTTTGGGAAGAAGAAACTGCAAGGGTTTCTGGGAAGAAGGAGCTAGACACCATTATGGTTCAACATGTGGTCTGTCACCATGATGGCTGGGCAAGTCTCAGCCGGGGGACCTATCACAAAGGATGTGTAACTACCTTATATTAACTTAGTGATTTTAGTGGGGTGCTGTGGGAACAGCCTGTAATCCCAGCATAAAGAGAGGCTTAGGCAGGCGGATCGCTAGCTGGAGCCAGCCTGGGTAATTCTGCAACTTAGTGAGAACTTGTCTCAAAATGAAAAGGGTATGGGATGGTGCTGGGGATATGGCTCAGTGTGTAGCACCTGGTAATGGAAATATAGTATGCAA
>RJWT010009319.1:0-25258 GCA_004365215.1 Cuniculus paca
CAATGGAGCCGCGTTTGTCATTTGCACTTACGAAATGTACACTGCCCTAGCTGGATTTGCAAATCTTGCGGTTACCACTAGCTGCTAAGGACTTTGGAGAGTACATGAGGAATACTTTGGGGGTGGGGAAGATGAGTCCTAATTGCTAGTCCTGGTAATAAGTCTGAAGCATGCAAATTCTTCAGTTATCTTAACTGGGCGAATAGTCAAGCTCAGCTCCTCTTTTCCGAATCTACCTTAACATGTAGAAGCAAAAATCAAAATAAAAAGGCAGTTTTCAAGTGCATGTATCTCAGCTGCAGGAATTATGAGTGGGAAGAACAGGTGTTCTGAGAGATTCTGCAGTGCTTCAGTTGCTAAGGAAACCACTTTCATCAGTTCAGACAGGCACATAGCCTGGACTTTTGCTGCCAAATTCCTATCAACAAAGGTTGGAACTGATAAACATGCATAGGTAAATGAAAAGGACATGGGAAGTTTTAAAAATAACTCAGTGATAAAGCTGCACTGAGAAATGCCTGGTAAAACAGTCATGTAAAATCAAAAATAGTTGCATAGTTGCTAAATAATCTGAAGCATTCGCATGAGCACATGATTACATTTAAACTATAAAAACAGAAAAAGATCACTTGTCCATCATCTTGGTATATACAGCATTAAGTCACTTAATGGCATATAAATTTAGTAATTACATAATAAAGTTCAAGTTATATTTTAATGTTATATTACAAATAAAATTAAGAATAAATGAATACAAGACTGTTTTACTAGACAGTTGTAGACACTAATAATTTATATTCTGATGATTTCCAAGTTGTACATTAAACAAAGAAGGCTTATGAGTAATGTGTTCTGTTAGTATTAAAGAGCAAAATATACCCCCTGACATATTGTATGCCAATAATTGATTTATAAAAATATTACAATCGGTCTTGTTCAATTATTTCTTGAATTTTTTTCCTTTCTGTAGAACTGAAGTATATATTGTGAGAAATGGGGGCAGAAGAAATAGGCACAAAGTAAGAGCAAAAACCCTGTTTTCCCATGTTTGATTGGAACAAACTAGATATGATCAATGTGTATTTGATACATGAGATTTTTCCACCTTTCATATTGACATAGTGAATAAAAGGAACTTTAGTAGAATGTATTTCTCTCACTAAGTTTGTTTACCTGGTTATATTTTAAGAATACTGAAAAATAGCATTATTTGCTTATCTTTAAACTATGGTCAAATATTACAAAGTTAATGTTGAGAATGTAGTAATAAAGCATCATTAAGTTATATTATATATCATGCAATTTAGTCCAAATCTAAAGTGACAAATTTTGGCAGTGTCTTTTTAAAATATTTTTAATTGGAGGTAGAAAGAGACATTGTAAATTTTACTTTGTGCCATTTTCATCACAGTGGATTGTTTTAGGGACAGTTATATAATTTGGGTAAAGTTTGACAGAATTGGCACATCTGCAGATAATGGTACCATCTGTTATTTATAAACTATCAAGTTTTCTATAAATATATGTTTCTCGTTCCCATGGAAATTTAGTAATCACTAGAGCTGATTTTTGTTTATCTGCTTTTAGTGGAATTAAATAATGCTATTTATAGAGTTGTATTTTAAAGTCTTCAACAATTAACTCTTTATCTGTTTTTATGAAACTAATAGACCCTTTTATGTTTATAAAGTGCATACATATATTTCAAGACTTTACCTGCAGCTAAGAATGCCTGTTGCAATACAAGTGCTCAAGTAGAACTATTGGACAGATGAATTGCTTTTCTTCCTATCTGCTCCTTTGTTAAAGTTTAGTTAGTTTACTAATTGGTAAAATGAAAGTATTAATATAAATTAACATAAAGTTCTGTAAGATTAAATGAGTCAATACATGTACAATATTTAGTAATGTGGCTTTTTCATGTTTCAATACTAGGTAAATGTTTTTATTCTAAAGGAGAGTCTATAAAGGAAGGAATTTCTCAGAGTAATTGGTATAATGTAGACCTTCAATTAAACATGTTAATTCAGTTCAATTCCAACTTACTGTTTTCTCTTACTATTTGTATTATATACTGAGTACTGAAACTTTAAACTTTATACTGGTGTATTTTGAAGTGGAAAAGCCACAACCATGTATTCACACAATACTTTCCAAGTCATGTGTAAACCTGGGTACTCACAGACTGTAAAGTTCGTATAGCCAAATACCATAAATACATGTTTTAAAAGTGTTTGAGTTACTTTTGGACATTCTTCTCTTTCCATTTGTACTATAACATTTTCTTTGCCTAAAAATCACCTATCATGAAAAAATTCATTTGTCTAGTTTTATTCATTAAGAAATCCTTCAGATAGTCTTTTTTCTTTTTTAACAGGAATTAAAATTTGGACCTTGTGCTTGCCATACAGGCAC
Source organism: Cuniculus paca (assembly GCA_004365215.1). Lineage (NCBI taxonomy): Eukaryota > Metazoa > Chordata > Mammalia > Rodentia > Cuniculidae > Cuniculus > Cuniculus paca. The sequence goes on from RJWT010009319.1 coordinate 2,416, forward strand.
TGTGCCACTGAACTGTATCTTCAGTCCCTTCTGGTACCTTTCAATGCATTTTTTCCTGTCTTTTTTATCTCCTTTTTAATTGTTTTCTTTCCTCTAGAGCCAGAAAACTTAGGCAAATCTTGTACTATGGTTTCTCTTGAATACTACCAGTTCCACTCCCTTAAGAACTCCAGTTCCCCCACAGAAAAATTCCATTTATGAACCAAAGTAAAATTTTAACATTAGATTAAAAAAGGTGAAAAATATGTGAGCTCCTTGCAGTGTTATGCAAGTTTATAAGCCAAAACATATGTTAGAGCCTTTACCTTGTTTTTTGAGACAAGATTCTTCTGTGCAGTTGAGGATGACTTTGAACCCATGTGATCTCTACTTTGGCTGGTCTCAAACTTCTTGTGATCCTCCTGCGTTGGCTTCCCAAGTACTGGAATGCTTATGCCACCAAGTGTATGCCACCACGTGTATGCCACCATGCCCAGCTTGTTAGAATTTTAAAATGTTTAAAGATAGGATGGTAATAATAAATAACAATTACTCAAAACTTAGATATAAAACAAGGGTAATTTGCAGCATCATAATGGAGCAATGAGAGATGCAATTCTAAATATATTTTTCCCTACAGATATGTATTTTTGATTATTCATTAATCAAGATGATATACGTCATTCAAAGGTCTTATTTATTTCTTTTTATATATATTTTGAAAAGGACTAAATAATAGCGAATGTGAAACATTTCATTCATCATTGATATGCCCCAAATTCAAATAAAGCTAGAGTGAAACAAGAGAAATTCAGAAATTTTAAAATTAATTTAGCTGTCTTGTTCACTCCCCAATCAATTATGATTGTAAGATGCAGTGCACCTGATAGAATGTTCTCTAAGCCAGCCAAAAATAGAATTTGTGAAAAATGCGGAAGAAAATGTGACTTTATATCATGCACACCCCATGTCTTATCTGTCTATTCTAAAAACACATTTTGAAAGTAAAATGGTTGCCATGGAGATATTTATTAATACATTTATTGTGATCAAAATTTTATATTCTCTCTCAAATTTTCTCTCTTCAGAAGCCACTAAAACACTCACGATGGTACACATACTCTCACAGTGTACTGTGTAAATAAACTTAACTTTTGTATGTGTTTTACCATTGTTTGTTTTAATTTTGTTTTTGCTGATAGATTTTTGGAGCATCGATAGTTGTGAATGTCTGCACGTTCCGTTCTGACCTAGTCATTACATAATCACTGCAAATATTTCAAATGCACTTTCCAAGAAGTCTCCAGACTGGTTCTTCTCTCAGATGGTGAAAAGTGAAGTGAACGTTGCACACTGAATCTGAATTGCAATTGTGGAAACCCTAGATGCTTTAGTTCATTTCTTCTCTTTAATGAAAACACTTTAAAGAATCATTTGAAAAATTACCATCTTTGAAAACTCTTATCCTCTAGGAAACTTCAATGGTTTCTAACAAAACTACTATCTGTCTTCCTAACTTTCCAAACTATTGTTGGCTTTTTAAAAGTAAAGTCTAGGAAGAAGATCTAAGTAGGTTTGATGTTTCATTCTTGGACCATCTCAAATCACTCGTTGGTTCAGCACATCGTTTTGGCCAGTATTATGAGTTCAAATTTCCCTAGGTCAAGTTTTCAAAATCATAGTGAGAATCTTAGCTTAGTCATCAGTGTTCATGAGACCAGTTTTGTTTCTTTTCATCTGACCAGTGTTAAAAAATTTGTTGGACACTCAGTTTGTGATGACTTGTTTTTCACAAGAGATACAAGATTTGTACAATCATAATTCTCTTAATCTATGTTGCAGTTCTTGGGTATATGTTTTCCCAAAATGTATTAATCCTACAAAATGAAATCTGAAAATTCCATGTCTATTTCAGGAACTGATGACTGCTTTCTCATATTAGAGATCACTTGGAAGAGCAAAGTATTGAAATCCTCATGGGGAGATTGTCGATACTTTTGAAAGATATTATAGTGCTTAACATAGAAAATATTCCCTTCTTTCTTTTCTGTAACTTTGGGGAGATTTCTGAAAGTTTATTATGTTAATCATATAAGCAGTCAAAAATTTCAAGGGAACAAGTTATTGTTTAAGACAGCCATAACCTTCCCTTTATGCATAGGTCAAACTAAGTCATACTACAAATAACTTCCTTCACTTGCTTGTACTGGGAAGATCATTAATTTTCCACAGTTGTAGTATTTTATATGTCCAGAGTAAGTGCCAGGTTTCTTTTACTTTGATTTTTGCAATTGTTTCTTATTTTGCTATGTACTCAGAAACTCTCATAGTTAATAAACAAATTATTTTTCTACTATGAAATATTTTCTATTATAAAATATTTTTAAGGATAGCTGGAGCAGGTAAACAAGATTCTGTCTATTAAAATAAAATAAACATTTTGTACCTTTAACAAAAAAATGTACCTTAGAAGAAAAAAACAAAATCTAGTGATGAAATTGCTAATGACTTGGCTTTCTAGGTAAGATGACAAACAAGTCTCATTGAGGTTTCAGCATGAATTAAAAAACACTCTAAGTTGGGTAATACTCAAATTTTACATATATAATAAGAGTCTAGTTGAAACTTTCATAAGTAAATCAGTTTTGAAACAAATAGTAATCATTTCTTAACTTTAAAAAATTATGCATCTACTAACTAATTGTATGGCCATTTCAAATAATGTTTCACACTATTCTTTTTAATAATAGCATGCAAAATAAAAATATTTAATTTCACTTTTATAATAATGGTTATATAGTTATGTACACCCAAGCACACAAACAAAACACACCTTTTCAGGAACATTAAGATTAATTCAAATATTAATAAGATAATTAGAAAAAAACTGAAATTGATTTCATACTTCAAGTAATAAATGTTAGAGGAAGACTGTTGCTGGTTGGCAGGGTGTCCAGTGATGTTGGATGCAAAGCAACAAAAAGGAAAAGTGAAGAACAGAAGTGCAAAAACATGCAGCAAAAGTGCTTCATATAGCCTGCATGCATGGTGGACTAATGCAAGAACAGGAAGAAGCAGTGACTGAAATCAAGGATCTCCAGCTTTTGGATCTACTCTGATCTTGTGCATCAGAAATTGTTCCAAAAAAAAAAAACAAAAAAATTGTCCTAAGCTCTGGTTTGACTTGTTCTGGGATTGACAGGTTATATCCTGTTATCCAGCCAGTTTGCAATTGCCCTAATTCCCTGCATCAAGATGATTATCTAGTTGTCTAGGTTTACTTTGTTGAAAGATTTAAAAGAAATGATAATTAGTAGTATTTTTAAAAATAATTTAACATGATGATTTTAAAATCTTATGTTTATTATGAATTATTACTTGGAAGCTTCATAAAAATATATTAAAGATATATTTTTGTTTCTGTAATGTAACTTTTTTTATATTCACATATAGGGATTCCTTTTAATTACTAAATTATATTACTTAATGCTCCAAAAGTTTAGCATATTTTGAGTTATCTACATAAAATTTCTTCACTATATTGTGCTAATTACTATTTTCATGTGTTGATATTAATTTTCAAAATTTGTCATTATTTCTTGTCTTTGATACCACATTTTTTCTTTATTTTGCCCATCAGAAATTAGTTCCTTATATTCAGAATAATCAGATATTTATCGATTATTGATGCCACTCAAAGTAGGGTAAATTCTCTGAAATTTCTTTCTCTTATTGATTGGAATAAAGTATCTCAATAAAATTTAACAATGCTTGAGAACTCTGAAAAATAATAAGATACAAGCAACTGAGAATATGATTGAAAAATTTAAAAAATAACACATTCAAAAGTGGATTACTTGTCCCTTTTATTTCCTGATAGCATATTTTAGTTTTGTTTTCTTAAGTTTTCTAACAGACTATAAGATAAAATTTTAGCAGAGGTGGACTAGGTGGCAAAACCTGAAAGAAATTCCAGTGAAAGAATTGCAAAGTGAATTCATGGAATCTGGACAGTTTGGAGAGAATATCTCTAGTCTTTTTCAAATTAATAAATTTTGGCTTTCCTGAGATCATGGGTGATTATAGAAAGACAGATGATTGATTTTTTCACTTTACGATGGTACAATTGAAGAAGTTATTAGCCTTTCTCCAAATTTTAATTAATTCGTATTTATTGTGATGCTTTTCTTTTCACAGCATAGAAAACCATCAAATATCTAAATTATTGTGAATATTAGAGAAATACAACATGTCTCACTAGAGGAATAGTACAAAGGGTTTGTGTAAGTCTCTGCAAAGAGTACCATCATATTATTAGCAAAAGCAGTAAAACACATACCAGTACTATACCTCATCCTACAAGTATCAGGAAACGTAGTCCTCTGATTGTATAGAATTTACTATGATTCATGTTGCAGGAAATTTCCCAAGCCAAATCAAATCAAACCAGTCCAGAAGGAAAACTCTTTGCACCAAGGACATAAGAAGGCAGTGTTTAATGTTTACACCAGCAGACTGTTGGTTTTCACGCCAGTGGACTGTTGCAAGTATAATTCCTCTCAAGCAGCCCTGAATCACAAAGTTTAGTCTATATACACTTAGAAGTGGGAGGTACAAAGCAAGCGACCAAATGTCAAGCAGCCCTGAATCACAAAGTTTAGTCTATATACACTTAGAAGTGGGAGGTACAAAGCAAGCAACCAAATGTTACATGATTGGTTACACACATTAAATCATATATTGACAGACAGGCTAGTCTTGAAACAGTACAAACATTCCAGGAACCAGGGGAGAGGGTTCTTACTGAATGAGCACAGTTAAAGGCATTATTACCATAATACAGAAAGGTTCTGGAGAGAGGGCCTTCACTGAGGGAGCACAGTTAAGGGCATTACCTTAATACAGGAATATTCAGAGAGAGGGAATTTACTAAAGGGGCAGGAATCAGCCCAGGGTGCCTTAAGGTATAGACAGTTACTGTTAGTGCTCTTCTGCAGCTGGACTGTGGACACTGTCAGGGTCAACTGAATTTAGCAGAAACAGCAGAAGAGCAACCTGTCAGAGATCTCTAATGATCATGAAATATCTGTAAGTTTACCATCTCATGAATGTGTTGCTACATTATAATCATGCCCCCACATTCATACTTCACCACTTTAATTTGTTCAAATCAAGGTAATACAACATATTAAAATTTTACTAATGAAGTCTCTTTACCAAAGGTGATTCCTGGTTTTTTGAATTTAAAATGGAGGGGATTCTAACTCCTTCAAATTTATTGAAGAATTCCCACTTCTCATCATATTTTTTCTCGTAATGATATATATTACATCCAAATAAAGGTATTATGGGAAAATATCATAAAATTGAACATATTGGTGTATGTCTTGGTTACTTTTCTCTCATTGCTGGGACAAAACACCTGACACCCAAAGCGAAGCAAGGAAAGGTTTATTTAGCTTACAGTTTCTGGAGATTTCAGTCCATAATCAGCTAGCTCCAAGGCAGGGTGGCATGGCACTGGGGCAACACTTCAAGGGAGCAGTCAGAGCAAAAGAGCAAAACAAACCTCTTCTCCTCCCTTATATTGTACACAGGCCACTCCCCTCCCCCCTTTGAGGATGAATGTAGCACTCACAAATTCTCCCTGCCCTCCTCTGCACAGCGTGAGGATATTTACAAAGTAAGAACCCTGGCTCCCTGCTGAGTCTCTCAGTTAAACTTCTAAAATTCTGAAGTTGACCCAGTGTATCAGCCATAACAGGGTATAATAAAACAAACAAAAGAGATAGTTTTTAAATGGTTTACTTTTCAATATTGGCATGTTGACAACTACATCTTACAAAGGATAGAGTATAAATTAAGAATGTAGAAATTGTTAGGTAATTCGTGTGTGTGTGTGTGTGTGTATGTGTGTGTCTTTGACACTATCATCTGTAGAAGACATATGTATTTTCATGAATTTAGCAAATGTTTACAGAAAAACTACTATATGTGTATTATTTTCTTGGGGTTTTGAAATTCCTTTGTCTTCATTCTAAATATAAAAATTCACAAGATGATAGACAAAAATTTAATATCAGTTTATTTGCTTCCATAAAGATTATATACAAATTTGGAATCACCATTTTAAAAACATTACCTCTTTGGGCTTTTGTTGTTTATAAATATTTCTACTCAGTATGCATAGTATTATCCATATGTACATGTCATTTACTATATATTTTAAAATGCTATAATTCATTAACATCAGGGTTTTAGATTTTTTGTTTTAATTTGTAAGGCTATAAAAAGAAAGATACTTTGCTATGTAGTTATTTTCTTTTCATTATAGGAAACTTTATGGATATATATGTATGTTTAAGCTATTATTTAATTAGATTACAAGCAATTAATTTTTCTGTGCCAGAAAATAGAAAAAAACTGTGTCATTAAGATATTGAAAAAGTTCATTGGTAGTTAACATTAAACTAAGAAATATGCACAGTAACATTCATGTGGTTGATATCACATAAATGTAGATTTCCTTTAAAGCAAATATGAAAAGCAAACTTATGAAATAAATTTATTAGAAAAGAAAAAGCTAGTCTCCAGCAACACAGGGCATGAAGATGTGATGAAATAATGACAATCAATCTGAAAAGGGGACTGTCTTGATTACTTTTCTAAATAAAGGAAGGAAAGGTTTATTTAGCTCACTGTTTGTGGAGGTTTCAGTCCATTATCAGCTGGCTGCACAGCAGGGTGGCATGGCACTGGGTGAACACTTCAAGGCAGTGGTCAGAGCAAAAAATGGGGAAAAGCAAGTCTCTTTTCCCCCCTGTACAGTATACACTGCCTCCCCCGCTCCCTTTCCAGCGCTGTATAGCACTCAGGAAATCTCTGTTTCCTCCTCTTGCACAGGATGAGGATATTTACAAAGTAAGAACCCTGGCTCCCTGCTGAGTCTCTTAGTTAAACTTCTAAACTCAAGTTGACACCATGTATCAACCATAACAGGGACTTAGATATATACAGGATATATTTGTCATCCATGTGATAATGTAAGAAAGCCAGAATCTTGCTTTAGTTGATTTAACTATAATGATATTGCTGTCTTTAAAATAAGCACTCCTTTTTTGGTTTAAATATTCAGCAAAGTATTTTTAGATATTACTATTTACCAAACATTGTGACAGTTACTTGGTTTATGAAAAATATTGTATCTATTTCAGATGCTTAAGTACAGAGAAAATATAATTATGTGTTGAAATTATGAGATAATTTCAATGTGGCAGTATAAATTTTAAGGAAGTGTTGTGAACATATAGGCAAAAGGAAGGATATTTCATCCAAGTTGTGCATTATTCTTAATAGCTAGCACACGTATATATCAAATACCCTATTTTAAATGAGCCCTAATATCCACATCCTTAATTCATAATATGAATCCCTATGTGAATCTATTATCATTGTTTACTAGGATTCTTTTTCAGTATTCTTATTCTGTAATGAGGAAAATAAGGATTAGAAAGATTTAGTGTGCTTTCCATGTTTCCACACCTTGTGAATCAGAGGTCATGTATAGAACACATCCACCACACTTGGTGGGGCATGCATGTTATCCCAACACTTGGGAGCCTGAGGAAGGAGGATCCCCACAAGTTCAAGTTCAAAAATATAGAAACTTAAGCATTTATAGCCTGTATAGGAAAGTAAACTTCATGATTTAAACTTGGAAACCTTTAAGAGCAAGTTAGCAAGATTGTCAGTTGCTAAAGAAGCAAGATAGGTAAAAAGTGTTGATGAAATCAGAGACACGTGCTGTATAAATTCTAAGAAGCTTGACATTTTCCTAAAGAATAGCAGGAATAATGAATACTTGATAGTAAAATAGTCAGATTTCTGTTGTTTATGGCTTATTGGAGTTGATTTGTAGACAAGTGTTTTTATCAAATCAATATATTATTTATACATATTTACACCCAAATTTAAATATACTTGAATTTAAAAAATAAATAAATAAGGATCTAACTCAGGGGCCTAAACGCCTGCCTGGCAAGCTCAAGGTCATGAGTTCAATCCCTGGTGCTGCAAAAAATAAATAAATAAATAAATGAATACACTTGATTATGTTTACTTCTAACTACAAATATTTCCATCTGCCCATTAGCATTCAAATATACTTATCTTTCCTCTAAGGCAATCAATGATAAATACCCAAATTAGCAATATTTATTGACAGAATATTCGATGACCAAATTGTCTTATATTTATGCAGTGAATTTTAGCAATAAAATGGAATTAATCTTGATGTATGAATCAAAAAAGAATTTCAAGAACTTTGTATTGCATAGAAGAAAACAGGCACAAGAAAGAATATTCACATGAAGTTCTCAGACAGCAAAACTTTTTGAGCAGACAATAGTGCTTAAAGTAGGAGGTTGTTTTAATAGCTAAATAATGAGATCGTTAACTACAGAAGACATAATAATTTTGATAATGTATCAATTTGGAAAATATTTGCCATATTATCTTTTACTTGAATATTTTTACTATAACTAAAGTAATTGCTATAGAATCAAAAGATTTTAAATTCATATTTTAAATTTAGATTTGACCATCTATTAATAATAAGCCTTGAAAGTAATTATCTTCTCAAGATTCATAATTTTAAATCTGAAATTAGACAAATTTTCTTATTTAACTCACTTATCATTATATGGCATGATACATTATCAAAATACCTAATAAAGTGCCTGGCACATTGCAGTTGAAGTTAGTTTATATTCCTAGATCTATCTAAAAATCCCCTTTACTCTCTTCACCAGCCAGTTTTACGTGAAATGGGATATATATTACATGGGAAGTATTTAAAGCTTAGTTAATTGCTACCAAATATACAATTTTGCACAGCAAGTGTTTAAGTGCTTTGATTCTTTCTTATCAACTCAACTGTTATTGTACTATGAATGAAACTAATCAAATGGTCTCATTTTTTAATATATTTTGTTTTCTTCCTACACAGCATGCTAAAGCCATGAAGACCTACTGTTCATTCTTAATACAAATTATATTTTTATCGTATGTGATAAGATTATTATGAACTTAATATTTTCCATAAATGATTCAGAGATATATTTTAGGATAATCATAAATATGTAATGAATATTCATCAAATCCTGAAGAGGAAATATTTATTTCTCATTGCTCCTAAAAGCTTTTTATCAAAAATGATGAAATAAACAATTTGCAGTCTAATGGAAATTTGACATAAATTCAGAATGAACAACACATTGTCAAGTCATATGAATATCATTAACAATTAATGTGAAATGCCAATATTTGATGATTTTGCTATGCTGACCTTATTCATAAATAATATTATCCTAAAATCCCAGATATATCATTTATGCCTTGTAAAAGTTGACAGTATTCAAAAGCAACTTTGAGAACAATAATTATCTTTAATCAATACAGTGCTGTGAAAATTTCTTGGGCAACGAATGTGTTCTATAGTTATGGATTTTTTCACATGGTAGTCATTAGGTACAGTGCTTAGAGCCCTTAATTTTATTTAACATGATTGAGGAACTGGCTGCTGAGTTGGACAAAACCTACTCCAGGTTGATAATAGGAGTTACTTCTATATAGAACAGTTATCACAGCAGAGATTATTGGCTGTGATGAAGGACAATGAAAGAAAATTTTGTCATTTGAGAGAGATCAATCATTTATTTCCTCTCTAAATATAACAACTGAAAGAAATTCAGCACATTTTTACAATGATTTCTCAGAAATGTTTGCAGGAATAGCTTCTTCATATGATATAAAAAAATTGTTTGCAAAAGTGAAGGGATAACTTGAAATCATTTACCTTAACATAGGCTAATTTAAGAGAAAATTGGACCTTGCCCTCCTACCCTCATCACTTGTCATGATATTACTTCCCTATAATTTTATGTAGGAATTTAATAGTAAAAATGAATACAGATTTTTGTCTTTGATTCAAGGAAATTTAATAAACCAATAAATGAAAAAAAATTATTCGTGTTCATTTTCTTAAAACTGTTCTTTGAGATGTAATGACCATGTTGTATAAAATGAACACAGGAAAAGACCTTACTTTGGCTATATAAGCCACATTTATGCCCTGCTATGAAAACAACAGTATTGTTTTTGTGTATTAATTACAGTGATGCTTTAAAGTCAGATTTAAGCAAAATAATTATGACTAGAATTCAAAACATTGCTATTGCAAGTCATCACATATGCAAGACAGAAATTACTAGCAGAAAGTCAAAGTATGTTTCTTTTTGGAATGAGTGAAACATCCAATTTAATAAATATAAATCAACATAAAGCAGAATGCAGCACAAATACATCACATTTCCACAATTTTGGACTATTGATGGCCTTGTCTACATGAAGATGCAATCATGTCTTTGCAAAATTAGTCTTAACATATTTTTAAAGATCATATTCAGTATTTCTGGATAGGACTATTGTCATCTTCTAACCAGGCAAGATACTCTGTACATATGAACTTGTTCATGATGTCACATGCATCTAACAGATGATAACCATAGTACATTCTGACTGACAAAGTAATTCCAGAGTAGATGTCTGAGCATAAACGCCTATCAGAATAAAACTTTATACCTGTCTGGTGACTCATCATATAATTACTTATTAATTTTTATTCCACTTTTTACAGATAGTTTTAAATTATGACATTTCTCCTTAATAATTCCTTCCATGAACCTATCAAGTGATTCACTGAATCAAGTGGTGAAAAAAATCAGATATCAAAACGTGAGATAAGTGTTTCATAAAAAAAACAAAGTAATTTACATTCATCTATATTAAATGAAAGCAAATTCATTACACATTCAGAGTGAAAACATCTAGGTAGAGTGTCAGGTATTCAAAGCTAAAGAATAAAGATAAAAACAAGACATAGCGGAGAAAGATATCTTTCAATATTCATGCAGCTCCTTTACTTCCTGCAATTCCTTAATGTATTTTCTATGCCCTTGCACTTAGATGAACTGAAAATGCAACAAAAAATGAGGATAATCTACTTCAAAGCCTGATTCCTATATCATCACCTATCTTTTTCAGGATATATATATATATATATATATATATATATATATATATATATGTAAATCATATCAGGAGAAATTTGAGATTATGTCCTAATAATGGAAAAAGGCCAAGAACTTGACTGATTGATATGAGCAAACATTGTCTTCCAACACACTGCCATATTACATCTGTAATGTTTAGAAAAGTAGAACATTTCCTTTATTAAAGTGTGAAGATTTGAGAATGTTGAAAAGAATACATGGGGTTAAATTTACACACATTACATGTGTCTTTGCAGTAAAAATTTAATTTTAAGCTTCAATCATATGCCTCAGACCAGAAAACCAATTGAAAGAAAAGCAAGTAAAACATGAAAGAAACAAAAAAAATTCTTTTGTGATTTTAGACCTTGCCCCAGCAAATAATAATATTGCCTGAAGATCCGTGGGTCAGGGGATGACATGAAACTAATATAGACTATTCATGACACTCCAGCACATACTAGCTGAGTTTTTTCCATAAAATTATGATACGTATTATTTACTGTGGTGTTCTTCTATCACACAAAAAGTTTCACTGGACAATATACCTCAAATTCATATGAAGGTCATCTGTGAAATGTTGAAATAAAATAGAGAAAATTGTAGAATGAATATGTTAAAGACTGGAACTGATTAGCTGTACTGAAAAATGAGGGTACATTTCAATTAACATATTCTGATTATGAGAAATCCAAATTCAACTTAATTGACACCTATATCAAATTCTTCAGGTCTATAAATTAGTTCCCTGGGACACATAATTCCAGGAAAGTTGAACAGAGGCATCTATAATTGATGTGTTAGCAGTCTTGCAAGTATGCCGCAGAGTACATTTAGGTGTCATTGGAATGTTTCAGCACTACTGGAGATGAACAAATTACCCAGCTGCAGTTCTTATGGAGTTTCACAAAAGTGTCTATTTTAAGTTTTTCTACACTTTAAGAAGATGTAGATTGATGTATGAGATTAATGAGTTATGTAGATAATGATAACAAATTTTATAATGCAAGTGATACCATTGCTTATTCGACTGTATTTGTCTATCAATTCAAGCCCCTTATTACCATAGAAACTTAGGAAGACATTATGAAATTATTTTATGCTTAGCGATGTTCTACATAATGACAGGTGTTAATGCTGGAGTCTAAATGTTTGATACTGTTCTTGCATTTTTATGCAAGGCATTTTTATGTCTTTAGTAATATGTAGGTTTTAGGCTGAATGTAAACTTACAGGCAAATAGTGCATATTAAATGGAAATGAAGTATGTAACTAAACCCAAAAATAATTTAATCTTAAATGTGTGCATTTATACTTATGCTCTTACCAATTAACATATGTATTATTACCATATTACTAGGTTGTATTTATCATTGTCTAAAGAATTAATTCTACTTCACCAAAGTGAATATGACAGCATTATAATTTTAATAACATACTGGCAGAAATTATTATGCAAAGACATTGATTTTGCTAAGGAATCTTAGCAATTTATGAAATATTTTTCACAGAAGAAATAAATTTTTAATTTCATAAATACCAACTCCAAAAATATTGATGCAATTTGAAAAAAATGGAAAATCAAATATAATTGCATGCAAGTTAATGTGGTTGAAATTTAATCAAGGAAGTGTCTCACATTCACAAATATTATGTAGATAATGAGAGTTTCTTCTCACTATGATTGTTGCATGAAATAATGTAATGATTGTCAATATTTATTCACAAATTTATTTTCTCTTTCTACATTTTATATACTTTCAAGTTATAATCCATGGTTTATTAAATTTTAAAAATCCACCATTTCATAAAAATATTTTATAAAAATAAATAAGTCATATTTAGAACATGAATATATTATCAATACAGATATTTTAATACATTACTAAAAAACAGGCTTGATGCCATTTTGATAACTCCACATGCCTACATGAAACTCCCTTTACCCAAATTTCCTTTGCCCAAATTCCCCAATTTCCCACCTGCTAGGATGGGTCAAAAAAGAGTTTCTTGAGTTTTCAAACACAGAATAAAAGCAACAGCTATTTTATACATCATATTTTTAGACGGTGATTAGATCATGTTGGTGGTATAATCTATTAATTAGTTCATAACTGAATGTGCTACTAGGAGAGAGGCCTTGCTGAAGAAGGAGGACACAGGAGTCTCAAACTGGAAGGGTATGTTCTTTTGCCAGCTTCCTACCCTCTTTCTCTCCACTTTCTAATTGCCATGGAGTAAGCAGCTGTTCTCTGCCATAACCTTCCATTATGTCATTTTTGCCTTGGAGTCTGTCAACCATAGACTAAGCCCACTGAAACCATGAGCAAAATAATCCTCTCTTCCTGTAAATTGCCGATGTTGGATATTGCATATCAGTGATAGGAAAACTGACTAATACAGCTCTTCTCCATCCTATTATGCCAAAACAAGCCCACCAAAATAAAAAATGCAAAATTTTCATAGCTTGACAAACTGCCTTTTACTTCACCCACAAGTTTCATGCTGAAGACCAAACCTCTTGGGAAAATATAAAAATGAGAAATCTCCATTGTTTGGCATTCAGTCATTTTGGACACAATTTTGCCAGACCAGTGTTCACCTAAACTCAAAATCCTTCTGTTTCTTGGTTGATCTTTCTGATCTTTTGATTTCTGCAACATCATGGTTAATGGTAAGATGAGGCAAATGATGCATTTTATTTTAGTGTCAATACCTTGGAAGTACATTGTTGTATTTTTTTGAACTTTGGTCTCTAAAAATAAGTAAAATTATTGAATAAGTAAAGCAGCGTGTAATAATTGTAACCAGTTGAGTGAATTAATAAACCATAAAAATAAAATATTTTCTATTATTTCTATGTACATTTGGCTTTGACATGCAATACAGGCATGTACAAGGCTTAGTACAGGAAGCATTCGTATTTGTCTGTTTTCACACGAATCTCAGTCTTATTTTGCTTTCTAGTTTAGTTTTGAGAATTTTGCCTATAAATTTAAATGAATTACTAGTTTCATTAAAAAGTAAGTTCTCGGGCTGGGGATTTAGCTCAGCGGTCTAAGCGCCTGCCTGGCAAGCACAAGGTCGTGAGTTCAATCCCCGGTGCTGCCAAAAAAATAAATAAATAAATAAAAAATAAAAAGTAAGTTCTCAATATTCTATTTTAGTACAAGACTTAGTCTCTTAAGTATCTAAAGTTTGGGGAAAATTTTGGAAAAGGGGAAAATTTAGGCAGAGTTAAGCAATACAGAATCTGTGGTATTGTCAATAAATAGCACCTCTTAAGAGCATTTGATTTTGGCAATTTAATTTATGAGGATAGTGATTCTCTTCTGCATTGGATTAAACATAAAAGTATCAGTGTTAATTTGTGAGGGTTCCAAAGATGTAGAGTTTGGGTGAGCAAAAGTCCATGAAAGGTGGTAGAGACTCCCAGACCACTCACTCAAACTGACTTATAACTGCAAAAGAGATGGGAAGGCATCACTCAGCTGATTTACAACTGCAAAGGGATGGAAAGACATACTAGGATGTTCCATTGACAAAGCAATACGTTTGTTATTGAAAAGCTCTGCTCTTGGCTTTTCCTATAGTGAGAGTCAGTTCTCCTCACTTATTTCAGAAAATATGTGCAAATTGGATGTTATTTTTAGAGCTACTGCTCCATCTGAACTCAGAAGCATTGTTCCTTCTTTTTCTTGATAGGAATGATGAGCCAATAGTTTTCAAAAGTGCATATTTTTCATAATTTCTAAAGCATAGTATCAGAGTCAGTGTTTCTCATTTTGTCACTGGAGTGCATTCATAATGTCAATTTGTAGAGTAAAATACATCAACATAATCTAAATCATATGCCTTTTATTTTCTGGTGAGTGTGTGCACATGTGTGTGTGTGTGGGGGGGTCTGTTTGTGTCTATGTCCACAAAACACTCAGCTAACTGTTGTAGACTGGCCAAGGAGACCATTTGCCAACCTACTTATTTCTTCCAAATCAAAATTCAGATTTTAAATGATCTACAAAAGTGTGTGTATTGTGCTCTGGAAACACTAGCACTGTGTTTATATCTAAAACTTGTTGACCAAGACGATTTCAGTGTTCCCCTTGTTATGCCTAAGTCTTAGTTAAGTTTCACTATGATTATAACATTTCTGACTAATAATTCATTTTGTAAAATATACATTTTAGAGACTTACACTGGGAGATTTTTCTCCACCTTCTTTGAAATATACATAACTCCTTTTTGGAGTCCTCAGTTTTAAGTCACAATGAATGCCTTTCTGGAGGATTTGGGAAGTATCTCTTTGAAATGTAAACATGAGACTATAGCATGCCTACATTTCAGTCACCTTGGGAAAGGAGGAGCTTAATTTTAGCTGATTCTTCATTCAAACTTATAAAACTTTCTTCTGTCATAAACACAGAAAATATGCTTTTTCTTTGGAAAAGGATAGTTGGCAAACACCGAAGATCTATAATTTCTCTGACCCTGTCTGTTAGAATCTCAGATTTATTTTGTGTTGATTTCAGTGAGCCCTATCCCTTTCCTATATTTTAACAAACTTGAAGAAAATCTCTTTCCCAGTTGATTGTGTCTAGTACAAATCTTACTTTGACAATGTTTATAAATATTTCTCAAGTAATTCCTGTAATGTCTATTTTATTTACTGCCTCTGCTCTTTATGAGACTGCATTCACGTCCAATTATTTTTAAGATAAAATTTGTGAAATCTCTTTGGATAGATTCTACTCTATGTCTGGAGCTATTTAAATTATAATCCCAAATTAATGTCATATGCATACACTTTCAGATCCTTCCTTGAATTTCTCCTTCACCTTGATCACACTGTACAAGTTGTTATTAAATAACTGTCAACATTGGATGAATGACTTATAAAATTAAAAGTTTTATAAACTAAAAAGATAAGAATTCAGAATTCCTGATTTTTTTCCTCCTTTATTCACATGGATTTGGGAGACTTATGAAATTACTCTTCATATTTGCCTATAACAGTGCATTGTCCTATGTGGCATGCATTCTTGACTTTACAGTGCTGTCTTAGAGATGGAAGAGGACTGTCACTGCAGATTAAAAGTCAGTCTCAAGAGACAGCAATATACTTGAATAAGAACTCTTGGCTACCGAGAAGCATACTGCGGGAAAACCATCCAATGCATTTCTGTTGGCACTTGCTTTTTTATTTATTTTATTGCTTTCACTGGTCTTAAAAGTCTCTTCCAGGGAGAAAAAAAAACTTTTAGAAACAATTTTTGTAGTCCAAATTAAGTCTGAATTTTTCCAAATACCAGTCAAAAAAGGCTGTTAAACTAAATGTTCAGTTCTATAACTTTTGTTCTAAGATATCTGTATGATGAGCTATGTATTTTCAAAATTTCCACTTAATGACTGTAGTAATACTAAGTTCTTAGCATGAATGTGAATGTTGAAAACAGAAAATCTTTTTAGAAATCTGACAAGAGTACATGGATGAAGCTTGAAGTTTCCCACAGGGGAGTCAAATATGCAAACACAGACAGCCCCAGGAGAACCCAGACAGTTGGGGAAAGTATGCTACTTTGTGCCTTTCATATTTATATCCTTACCCAAATCAGCTAACACCACCCATGAGCCTGATGTACTTTACATACTAGTAGGAGAAAAAGCAGTTGAATCCTAAGAGATACAAAGAGAAGAAAGAGAAGAGTCTATGGAATTTTTTTTTCCAGTGGTGACTAAAGGCAAAGTTTGTCCAATGCACAATAGTGCCATTGATATATCCTACTTGTTAGTCTTTGAGGGTAGTTTAAATTCTGAGGCTTATAGGAAATATTCTAGCAAAATCTGCCATTTTCTTTAAGGAACAAGAATGTAAATTTTAACTCAAAATGGAAGACAGTACTAAAAATAAACATATAGCCCATATTTGTCCAAGGCAGATAGGTAGCACAAATCAGTCAGAATTCTAAATCATATACTTAGGACTCAACAACATAAATTTAATGAAAAACTTGAGCTCATATTAGTGTAAAACTCTACTGTTAAAAGATAAGTGGTCTTTAGCAACTGGGTATGTCCAAATATCAGATTTATTATCATTAAATCTACCAAGAGAGGCTAGACAAGGGCACTTGTATTAACCAAAAAATAAAAAAAAAAGTTTATTCTTAGTATATTGCAGCCAGAGAATTCAGAATGACAGATCCTTAGGAATGAAACTGAGTTTTGTAAGGAGAAATACTCCAGCTATGCATCTATCTTTGTGATTATAAGGCAACATTTTGAAGATTCACCAATCAATAGTTGCTGACTATCTGAGATTTTTAATTTGTTAAAAATATCTTGGGAAAAATGAAGTATAAAAAATCAAAACAGATAAAAGTCAGCAAATCTAATGATAACTTTTCTATCATTGGTTTTAATGGTGCTCTTCCACTTACTAAATGACTATTCCTTTGTAGTAGAGTTTTAAAAGAATAATATATACCTTCAAAAATTGGATTGACTTGCGTTTGGATTACAGTTGAAGTTTTGCCAACCTCGTTTTGCCTTTGCATTCATGGGACATACAAAGAATCTCTAAAGTATGTCAGCCATCCTTGAACACATACTTTGGTCTCTGAGTGAAAACAGTAGGTCTAAAATCCTAGGAAGAATATAGTCTTTCGCAATGTGGTTAGTCACAGTTCAGACGACTACTGTAAGAGTAGAGTATGATCAAAAAAGGTGACATATAGATTAGGAGTTTCCTTCAGTCTATTTTGATAAACATCGCCTAATGATAATACAAAAAAGGGGAAAGACACATCTTATTCAACAATGTTTTTCTCTTTATTTTGCAGGTTCTAAATATAGTGTCTTATAGGTAGATGTCTTCAAGGAAAATAGATTCCCAAGCCCACATCATATGATTTTCCTGTTACATTATTGTCTTTTAATAAAAATCTGAAAAAAAGGTGTAAGTCAAATTTAAAACATTCGGAGCTAATGCTAATTCATAGATTCATTTTGTGATAACCTTAAAATCATGTAAGAAATTTATTGAGAAATGTGAATTTTTTTCTGAAAATACAATTTTTGATATACAATGAACACACTGAAATCATTGTCAGTGCATCTTCAAAGGATTTGATATTGCTAAGGGAAAACAATATTTTATTTTATTTTTATCTTTTTTGACACCAGGGATTGTACTCATGACCTCATGCTTGCCAGGCAGGCACTTACACCACTGAGCTAAATCCCTGGGCCTTGAAAATAATAGGTTAAAAAATATTGTGTGTAAGTAAAACTTGATTGATGACATAATTTGAAAGATTTAAAAGTGTTCTTTAAAGAATGTTCTAGCTCTTCAGAGTGAAAGTTCCTGCACAGTTATGAGATCAAATATTCTTATATTTAATATTTTTGTGCTTTCCCTAAATCAAGCTTAAATACAGTTATATGTAGGGGCATTTGTTGTTATAAGAACATATAATTATATTGCTCTTTTTTTTACTTTACTATTTAGGATTTTACATATTCATTAATTTGAAAATATTTTTTTATCATACAATTATTTATCTTTTTTTCTATATTAATTCTGCATTTACAGTTGATAGTAAATGATTCAGGAATTATTTTCCTGACAATATAAGAATGTTTTTGCTTTTATTGTGGAAAAATCTTTTATTGTACCAGGAAGTTGTTGATTTCTGTTTCATATGGAAACAGTAAATAGGTAAGTGGATATATAAGATTTAAAATAGCAAGAAGTCATATTTTGGAGAATGGTAGTATAGATTAATAAAATTACTTAACTATCTTCTAATAACTCACTTTGTTTAAGCTTAACACCTTTAAATGCTATGTCTTCTTTTGATAATATGTGATATTTGAGAGTTGTAAGGCATTTTAGATAAAAAGGCAGTAGTGACTATTCTGTTTCTCATATTTTCCTTTCCAGATAAATCCAAGGCATACATTCTTTTAGGGCTGTTTTATGTGCTTAGGGTTGTGCTATAATCTATTGAACATGTTCAAGATAGATTTGCTTCTGTGGACATAAGCTTGAAATGAGTTTGACATTTCTCAAGTAGTAACTGGCTGACATTACTAGATATGCTTTGCTCAAATCAACTTGGTAATCACTGTGAAAAGGGAGCCAGCTAAAAATGGTCATTTATGGTAGCAAACTACATTTTATGTCTATTTTATCAGATATACAGATGTGAAACACATATATATCATATAGGTGATTGCTATGCATCTAGTTTTATACATCAGTGTTTTCCAAGATATCAGATATACATCAATATCTATATAGAGAAAGAGTAATAAGCTAATAACTGATTTACCTTTTCATATTAATTTCATTGTTCATGGAATTTGTGCATTAATTAATGATACTAATTAACTTTCATTTTGTATTTAACCATTTTTTCTGCTAAAATTGCCAATTTTATTCACTCATTCTTTTCCTTTTTGTTTCATCATATTTGTAGACAAGTTTACTCTACTAATTAAACATCACCATCTTGAGTTTAGGTTTTTTTCTGGAATACGCTAACTAGATAGATGGATACATTAGATTTAATAATGTAAAGTGATGTTTTTCTAGTGTGATGATTAACCTTAACACAACAAATTCACTGGATTAGGAAACACATAGCAGGTAAGTAAGGCACATTCCTGGACACATCTGGCTGGGTTGTCAAGGGGTGGCTTTGTGTGCTCCATTTCACCCCTCACTCTTTCTCCTTGTCCTGTTCCTGGTTCTGGTCCCCAGCTCAATGTGATCTAAGCAATTTTGCTTTACCACACTTTTGGCCATTGAGCTCTTCAGCTTTATGCCTTTGACCTGTGGAACTCAAGTCCTCAAACTGTAAACTAAATTCATTTGTGGAAATCAGATACTGCTTTAAGTTGAGAAGGTCAAATATTGTGTCAATCAATGGGAAAGCTAACACATCTGTTCTGATTTTTCAGTACTTTTTATTTGCTGTCATAATACTAACAAATAATTATTTTTCCATCTTATGTCAGTGAAAAAGTTTAAAACACTTAGTATGTTTATATGGTTATATAGCATTGATTTTTAAGTATTCAGGATGATTTATTATATTTCATTCATTTTGTAGTATAGACTATAGTCACATTATTCAACTTTTGTTAATATATCGTTTCTTTAAATCCAGTCAAAAACTTCAGCAGGACCAAATTATTTCATCCTTTAATATTCTATATTTTTGTCTGCTCAGAATAGGTCTATACACTGGTCTTTCTTTTGACCAAAATCTAAAAACCTGAGTTGTGGAAATGTTTATACTCACTGTTTCCTGTTCTTTACACCTCGTGCAATCTGGTCTATTCAGAATCACTGCACATCCCATGCACCTTTACTTAGAAATTTATTGTCATCTCCATTTCTAAAAGATAATTTTAAGGTCATCAATTATATAAGTTAATCCATAATTGAATAGGTATGCCACAGACACATTTTGAACATACTAAATTTTCAAATAAATGTTTTGTGAAAATGTTTTCAAATAAATATTTTGTGAAAACATTTTCTCATTATCACAGATCAAGACGGTTACAATATGTAAATTATTTCAAGGAACCCAGTATCAAAAGACTTCTGAAATGCAATCCATTCTAACAAAAATATGAATGATCCTATAAGGTGCATCATAATTTTTTAATATTTCATAAGAGTTTCATATTTAGCAATAAGATAAAAAGTGATATAAAGTTCTTATTCTATATACATTATTTATGTAAATTTCTTTTCTGTCATTAAAAAGAAATTAACAATACACATATTCAAGGAAAAAAGAATGTTACAATCTATGTGGATATTTAACTTCACTTTCAAAAAGTTCATACTTCCATGGTACATATATTGATAGCTCTGAAAATGTCTACCAATCAAACACATTTAAAATTGATATAACCCCTTAGGTGCAAACTTGGCTGTTATTCTTGGTGTGTGTGACTGCTGATCTGTTATCTCTCTACAGTTATGTCAACAAAGAATCAGTGAAAACAGGAACATGAGCTGTAGTTGTAATGTAAAAACTTTTCTTTACAGAAAATATTGATTAATAAAGCATCAAAACATAAAAATGGATGTCTACCACTTAGAAAAATATTGAAGTTTCTACAAGAAACTCATGAAAGAGAAAAACACTTTTCAAAATAAAAATATCACTCTATTCTCATATCTCTTCAATGGCAAAAATGTATATACCAGTAACTTTGACTTATAAAATTGATGAAGATATCATGTCACAGAAAAATGTTGCAAAGACAGTATCAGAAAGCTTTCTCTTGTGTTTTCTCTCAGGAGTTTCAGTTCTTAAATATTTAAGTTTTCAATCCATTTCAATGGAATTTTGTGCATGTCATAAGAGTCCAGTTTCATTTATTACATGACAACTTCCAGTTTTCTCAACATCACCTGTGGAGCAGACTACTTTTTTGTTTCCTAATTGTATCTCCTTGATACCCTTGTTGAAATAGGTTAAGTGTATATGAGTGGATTTACTTTTGTTATCCATTCTATTCAAAAGTTGTCTTAGTCCATGGAGACTAATGTAACAGAAATTTAATATACAATGTAGCTTGAACAGTGAACATTTATTTCTCACAGTTCAATATTCTAGGAAGTCCAAGGTCAAGCTCTGGTAGATCTTGAGTCTCTTGGCAGATCCATTCCAATCACCTCTTGCTGTATCCTCACATGCCCGAGATGAAAGAGTTCTCTGTGGTCTTTTTCATAAGAGCAGTAATCTCATTTATGCGGCCCTCATCCTCCAAATGGCTCTGGCTTCTTGACATAGTCATTTGGTAAAGGTTAAATTTAAAAAAAAAAATCTCAAATTGGCAGTTCAATTTCATCATATAAATAAGAAGGAGACACATTGAGACCATGGCAATAAAAGGAAAAAAAATGCAATCAGATTTTTGAAGACATTTTTACCCTCCCATGATAATTGAAGCGTTACTCATAGCAGCCAAGATACGGAAACAACTTAAATGTGCACCAATAGATGAATGAATATGGAAAGTAGTGTACACATACATTAGATTGGTATTTAGACTTCAAAAAGACAGAACTCTTGCCTTTTGCAACAACATGAATGAGCCTGGTGAACTTTGTGCTAAGCGAAATGAGCCAGTCACATAAAGACAGTTACTGGATGATTCTATAATTGAGTAAAATATAATACATAAAATACAGCTAACTATAATTATAAACTAAAATTAAAAAGTTTACAGTAGCAGAGAATACAATAGTAGATGCAGGGCAGCCCACTCGGGACCTCTTCTGTCTCTCTCTCAGACAAACTTTCTCTCTCTCAATAAATATATCCTGCTCATAACCTCCATTGTTCCTAAAATTCATTCTTTGATTTTAGAGGACACAACTCTCTGAACATCTAGTAGGTTGGGAGTTTCATTCCCCTATATCATTTAGAGGTCTTCCACCGAGATCATTGGATGGAGGTAAGAGTTGGCTTTTTGTTTCATAGACTCTGGACTGGGACTCGTTTAGGTAGCAAATAATTTTTGTGCTTCAAATTTTGCTTTCTCACTACCAGTTGCTTATAATTACTTGTGATAATTGATTGTGGTCTGTTTTTGCCCATTGGTTTTAACTGCCTTGTCTTTTATATAGTTTTGTTAAAATAGTGATAAATCTAAGTTAAAACATGGGAAGATTATGATATTTCTTTTATGGGACATTTTTATTATTTTACATGTTGCATTTA
>RJWT010009320.1:0-25255 GCA_004365215.1 Cuniculus paca
CACTCTTTTCTCCTTCCTTTTCTCCTCCTTTCTTCTTATTTGCCTACACTTTATCCCCCTCCTCCTTTTCTTCTTTCTTATTTTTCTCTCCCCTTCTCCTCTCTCTTTCTCCTTCTTGTTTTGTGTTCTGTCTTCGACTAGTTTTGTTTCTCTCAACAAGTCTAAGACACCTGGAAACACTCCATTCCAATCAGCTGTGGTATAGTTAAATGTTTTGGCCCAAATACATGCCCAAAATACAGAGATCATAGAATAAGATTGACATATGTATCTATGTCCTATGTATCTGTCCAACCATCCATCTACTTAGCTATATTCATGAATATGTAGATATGGCTAAAATATCCTGTTATCTGAAAAGAAAGGGTTGGAGAGATTTTGAAGAAAGCAAGAGACACTAGGGTAACCATTGTTAATCTCCTGTTGTTATGTTTTGAAAACCTGTATAGCTTGCAGTGTTCTGTTTTGAAATGCTATATTATGTTTGACTCTATTCTGTTTTCTTTCACTTTTTTCATTCTGTTTTGTTTTGTTTTGTCCTATTTTCTTTAAAATAAAAAAAAGGGTTGGAGAATATATTGTTTGACTAAAAAGCTTATAAATGAACAGAAAAATTTCAAATGACACCAAGAATCTGTTTCTATAACTTTTATCTTCCATTTTTTTCTGACTGTTCAAATTTTAATGATAATCATTTATCACTTTTAAAATTTATTTTAAAATATAAAAAGTGCATTTCCTATAAGAAAAGTTACAGCCTATTTTTTGTTTTGTCTTCTAGTCCATCATAAAATACATAATGCTTTCATTTTCTAGCCAATTATAAAAAATGGCTGACATTATTATAATACATCATAAGTTTATTTTCTATTTAAAGTAGCCAAATTCATGAAAATTCAAAGTAAATGTGGCATGTGTTCATCACTTTTATATATTTGCTCAACAAAAATATATTTAACATTGAAAGTCAAATCATGAGAACACAGATATGTTTTTCCATTCTTGTTTTGTTTTTTAAATGAACAAACTTTCCAAAAACAACAAAATTATTTTTGCATCTACACAGAGGAATTTTCAAAGTACAGAGGAAACTAAAATACTAAAGAAAAACACTTAATATGATTACACATTATTTTTTTCCTTAAATCATCTGTATTAAATTTTTATCATTGACCTGTATTATTTTTTTTGAAATGGGAAAAAATCTAATGGTGAAGACATGAAAGCCAAGTGTTGGTATGAGAATTCTAATAAAAATATCATATACTTCTCAACTGCAGGACTTTCTGCTATTTCTACCTCCTTCTTAGCTCTACTTCCTTTCTTTCCTTCCTTGCAGGTTTCCAACTGCAAATATTTGTGGAACCACCAACAAGTACTATAGTAGTTTCCACATAGGATTGACATTTCAATGACAGAGAGAGATATGTCTATGATTAACAATAATACAGTTTAATGTGTAGTATAATAAAGTACCAAGGAGCAGAGAAAAGGATCTGGTTAATAGAATAAATCATCCAGAAAACTTAACATAAGGGAAAGCATTCAAATAGAAATTTGAGGAAAGAGCACAATTTTGGTAATCATTGAAAATAAGGGAGTGAGAGATTCACAGTTTAAGAAATTACTTAGCATGGCTTAAATGTACATAGTTATTTATGCCGTTTGGTCAAGGGACATGCACTGTTGGCCGGTGTTGCAATGATCGGTCTATGAATGCACACTGGATTCTGCTTGTGATGGAACACAAATGCCACTACAAGATGATGTCTGGATTGTGTGTAAGTGATTTGGTGCTCTGTGTGGTTGTTGGGGAATGATGGCAAGAGCAGGAGATTTATTATAATTGTTGTGATGGATGGTGAGACCTCAAGAGATTTTTGGTATCTTAGATAAAATGTTTGTGAAAGCTTTGGGAGTTAATAAAGTAGGCAGTGAGTAACCACTACTGATTTAAAAATCAGAGAAATATGCTAAGGCAAGTTGACTATGAAGGTAATGCAGTTTAAACTTCTGACAACTTCATCTTCACTGTTCTAAAGAGGCCTCTTCTGGAAAATTGTGTGTACGTTGTACTGGACAAAACTCGACTCTGCCTCTCGCTCTGCTGACTGCATTATGTCTGCTCATTAGGGTGATCTTGGACATCATGAACTCAAACAATGATACTTTCTATTAAGAAAGTTATTTCCCAAAGTTGTCTTCTCTATTTTTTCCTAAACATCCCCATCTCTGTCTTTTCAGTGAATAAGCAGGTGATCTAGTTCAAGAAAGATCACAGATGCTGATTCCCTGGGGTTGATGTTGTCTCTCTTACCCTTGGTAAGCATGAGGACAGTATGAGTGGACCTGGCTATTTTCTTTTTCTTTCAGATCTTATTGAAGCTAAGATTCCATCTTTTCCTTGAATTATCCATGCTCTGTATTTATCCACATTCTCTGTGTTACCTGTTTCTTCAGTTTGTGTGTAAAAGCATCCTTCTACTCTTCACAGGAACTTCTCTTTCTTATATCTAGTTGCAGCCTCAGTGTCCACTGCACCTCCTCTGAAACATGTACCTTGATCTGCCCCTCTGCACCCTGACTGACAACTCCAAAGTTTCAGTGCTGTAGAACAATGCAGCCCACCAGGACATTTCTGTTCCTTGTGGTCATTCTTGGTCCTGGGCTCATGGAGGCTCCGTGTGCATAGGCTGCTCCATTTCAATACTATGCTTCTATGATTGCCCTGGAAGAACAGAATAGAGAAGGTGGAGAACTGCACTGGTATTCTGTTTCTTTAGCGTACCCATGTGGGATTTACATGAGTCCACTGCTCACTGGCTGCTCCAAGGCACATGGCCTAACATGATGCGAAGAAGTGTGATCAACTCGCATGTTTTCAAGAGAAGAACCAGACCCACGGATGAGTAGGACTCACATTATCTGGAATCAATACATCCTTTCTTCTCTGGCTCAGTTTCTTGTTTGAGGAAATCCACTGAAGAGCATCGCTTTTTATCATGTAAGTTTGGAAACACTGGAAGATAATAGTACAAATTTAAAGATAATACTGGAAGTCAAAATTTAAGCATTACGACTGAGCAATGGACTGGAGGAAATACGTGGGTACAGAGAGATTACTAATACTTAATTCCATACTCAGCCTGGTACCTAGGAGTAGAAAATGAATGGATTTGGTGAAGACTCACCAAATAGAAAAATCATCCACTTCCCAGAGAGGGAACAAATTAGGTGACCAAGGGAGATGAGAAATATTGTTTATATCATAAGAATACATAAAGGTAGGGAAATATTGATGCATTGTCCTAAATTGTGACCTCAATACTCAGCATAGAAAAGAATTCGTAATCTATTAACTTAATGAAATTGCATATCTGTGAATGTCTGAGCTAGATTTTTCAGATATCACAATGAAACTGAAAAATGACATTATAATTATTGTTTCTGTGATGAATTAATCCTATAAGAGAACTAATTGTATTAAAATAATATTTAATAGTAAACTATGAGAGCAATGACTTCAATTACATTATAAAGTCAACATTAATGGATTAACATGCTTATATTAGTGCATATTTTAAATATGTAATTGTGTACTCTCATATATTTTAGTTATGCCAAAATTTATAGTTTACATTAAATTATGTTAATATAAATCCATCATTGCTATTATTATTTAATATAAGGACTATATGGTGGCCTGAAATATCTGAAGCTGGCCTGTAGATCCCCAATCAGAAATTAGAACCTCCCTAAAATAGATTTTAAGTTTCATTAAATAGATTTTAAGTTTCACTTTTTTATTTTCTAATGAGTTAGGTGAGTGCATACCTTCCTGGCCTTTGTTTTAATTCCATTTTAATAGTGGAAATCTGCCTTAAGTGAAAGTTCAGAAACAAGTGGAAAAGAAAGTTTAAAAGGAAAAACAGATGGTTGGTTAAAAAAAGAAAGAAAATGAAGTAGAGTCAATCAACTTCATAGGAAGCCCAGAAATAAGAACCATACTAAAATAGCATATTTATAAATGACAAGGGAAACAAGGAAGAAGAGACAAAGGAATTTAAGCATTTGTAATTTGTAAACACAATGGCAGCTAAGACAATGTAAAAAAGAACCAGACAAGATAGGACTCTGAAAACTCATAAGACTATCTTGTTTGGTTACCGCACTCAATGTTAATAATAGAGAGGTATATGAATAATATAACTTCATTACTAGCCAGGATTTGTCTTGAGACCACAAGAATATTAAAACTCTTGTTTATTCAATAACGCAATTAATACTGATTTTTTTCATTTACCGGATTATATTAACTGTAGGCCATTTAGTGCCATTAATTAGTGTACACTCAATATAGTCAGAGTCATGTGCTTGATACAGGTCAGTAATATTTTATCTACTAAAAAATATGTCAGACTGTAAATTCTAGTTACCCCTTTGGTAAATGTTTGGTCATGAGAGAAGTGCAATGGAAGTAGCAGGGTATGGGAAACAGGTAGGGTAAAACTTATTTTAAAAGGAGAATGTTTATGATTTAATAACATGCTACATTATTATACTGGAAAAACAACTTAACTTCTGGGTTAAGATAGGTTAGTAATGTCACCGTTATTACAAAGTATAAGATTCTAGTATTTGCTAACATCAATAGGTTACTAATTTTTATACTGCCAGTATACTGAAACACCAATACTTACCAACAGGGAGGCAACTGAATTCTTTCTTACTTACTTATGGATAATTTTCATACACTTTTAATAAGGGATGCATTGCTATTATCCAAGTAAGTACATATTACAGGCGTTGCAAATGACCTTGTAACATGATTAATGGTACCACATGACTTCTTTTTCATGAGAAACTCAAAATATAAGTAAATTAAAGAGCAAAATAAAAGATAGATCATAGGAAACATGGAGATAGATACTTTGCAAATGAGAAGGAAACCAAGTGATTGGGGAAGCGGGGAAAATGGGGAGGGGAAGGAGGCATAAAAATAATAAGATGTGCTGTGTCCATGCACCAACTCCCCGTGATGAATATAATCATGATGTACTGCAAACATGTACCAATAAAAATTTAAAAATATATATCAGCATGAAAAGAAAATACTAAACATGATGTGTTAGAAATCTTTATGACAAAGGGATGCTGTTTTTAAAATTTTGATAGGTAGTCCAGATTTACATATAAAATAGTACATAAGACCTTCAAATATAGTGAATGGATCAAGAATCAGAATATATCCTTAAATTTGTACAAAGGAAGTTTCAGGTCAATAATACACATGTTGTATATGTAAATACACATTAGAATTTAATACATATATATATATATGTAGTTCTAAATATATGTGTGTGTACTTAAATCTATGTGACTATCAATGTACAAGTTCCAAGTAAATACCTGTAAATAGTAGAATATGTGCATTAATGTGTATTATATTTTAATTTATTTTCCTATTAAAGGAATTGTTGCAAAGGCTAATAATTCTCTGTTCAAGGTTATGTAAATGACTTGAAACTTTGCTCATTTCATCAATTCTTGTAAAATTACAAACATTTAGAACTTAACCATGTAGAAGGTTCTTGAGCACTTGTTTTAAGTTATTTAACATCCCTCAACAACTCCATGAACTCTGAACTATTCTTGTCCCTTTGTTGGAAATGAGAAAAGTGAAGCTGGAAGAAGGTACGTGATGTGCCTAATACTTCATCACTAATAGAGGGTCAAGCTGTTTCTGAACCCCAAACCCATCTTATAATTGTATGTTGTCCTACCACCTTTATACCTTTTATCAGAACTGGCAGCTCTAAACACATACCTATGTAGTTATGTTGTAAAATTTTTGAAGTTTAAAAGCACCTGCGAACTTAAAACAAAGACCTAAAAAAAAAAATCTTTGTTTTCTTAAGTGATAATCAAGGCAGATAAACTTAAACAAGCAATTAGACTTGACAAGAAAAGGCTAAATAGAAATACAAGTGTGATTTTACTACTTAAGTTAATATCACTAAGGCTAATAGCTGTCTTTGCCAAAATATGAACGCAGTATAATGAATTATGCATTTCATGGGCTAAAACTGATTGTGAAATCCTCTAAAGAATTTAGTTGAATCCTGTTTTTCCAGTTACAGCTTTTATTTGCCTCAGGGAGATTTTGGTAGTAAGGAGAGGTTCATAGAAAAGAAACATTTTCTATGGAAAGCAAAAGATTTCTCCAAAGATTTCCCACCTCACTAAGGAATATTTGGGAATTTATGAACATATTCCCATAAAGAAATAAGATGAAACAAACAACAACAGCTGACATTTTTTGAATGCTTACAACTGTTGGGTTCTGTTTGAAGGGCTTTACATATATTAACTTGCTAATTTTCCCAAAACAAAGGAAAGAATAAACCTAATTTAAAAAAAAAATTGGCACCATAGCACTTTTTTGGTTGAGGATAGATTCTGTCTAATGAAAATGTGAATGTATCAATTACATACATGAGCAGTCAATTATTAGCTATATGGGAAAAATCATTATAGAGTTATTTACGGGCAATACCAATATTGTCTAACACATTTGAAATATCATTGGATTTATAAAGCATTGATGTAGGTAGAATCTTTCAAAATATTTTTTACTCTTCCTCTAGACTTAAAATACCTAACTAAACCATAGAGAGATAATGTTAATAAGCAAGCGGGGAATGAGGCAGGGGTTGGGTTCCTTTTTTTTGGTTTCAGGGTTCCCACGAATGACCTCACACTTGCTAGGTAGGCACTTGTGCCATTGAGCTAAATTCCCAGCCCCTGTTTGTTTGTTTTAGACATGTTATTAAAGTTGTCCTTTATGTCTGTACTAGATGGGTGACACTAATCTCTCCTCCTAGAAGACTTAGTTTTACTTTACTCAGCCCTTCTTTATTTTTCTATGACCATGGAACATGTCAGCATAAGTTACTGAAAAGTATATATTCTGTTCCTGGTTGCCTGGTCAAGGTTAGAATCACAGAATCTTTAAATTAGAAGGAAAACCCTATATATCATGTAGAGGGCTACCTCTCTTCTGTACAGAGAACAAAACTAGAACAAAAACTAGAGAGTGGTAAAGTGATGTGACTTTTGCTAAGCATCTCTTTTTGCTAATTTGTTTTTTTACACATTGATTGAAGGGTCCCATATGTTGTAGTAATACTTAGTTTGTATTACTTATTCAGTAATACTTAAATTGTCTCAGAATTGTGCAACTAACTAGGTAAGATAGACTGAATTCTTGGCTATAGATGAGTGACATTTTTAATTGGATTCCTCTTTGCCCTACCTCTCATTAATAATATAGTTATTCTTTTAGGAATAGTCATTGGAGTATGGTAGTTCTAGATGGAATGTCAGGGTCTATTAGCTGGCATCTAGATTCAGACATATTCTTGACCTTTCTCCTTTTCCCCAATTATTCACTGAGTACAAAGTAATGAATATATTGCAGATCACACCCTGTAAGAATTAATGACTTATCATAGCCATGCTGTTTGTGGTACCTTTTTAAATAAATCTCAAGTGTAGCACTGAGTCGTCTCACCAGGACAGCAGAGAGAAAAGTGTACCTGACTGATAATTTCTTGTCAACAGACAAACAGGGCCATCTGTTTCAATAAATATTACTTTATTTTTGACCACCCATTGCTGAACAGGATGTAGATCATATGGGAAACTCAAAAATATAAAGGATGTGGTCTCTGCCTTTAAGGAGTTTCTGTGGTACTATGAGTCAGGGTGAGGTATTAGCTTGGTAATTTGGGAGGAGGAAATTGAGCAGAAAGATAAAGCGGATGAGAAGGGAAAGCTACTTATGTAAAATGAGTATGGTGAGTCAAGTCCCAGTGAAAAATGAGAGGATTGGTTTATTAGATGGTTGCTTAGTACTTAGAACTATCCTAAGTGCTTCACTTATATTTATATGATAATACATAAATAGATCTAATAGGTAATAATATCTTAAATTTATAACTCAATGAGGTAGACAGTGCTATTATCTGCATTTTGCAGAAAAGAAAAGATAGTTTGCTAGCTTAAGTTTACTTGCTTAAGGGCATTTGCCTGTAAGATGAAGTAAACTGATTTTGAATCCAGGGAATATGACACAAGAAGCCAAGTGCTAAATCATTATACTACAATGGTAGAAAGGCCACAACTTTAACAGCTGATCTGTGACAAACATGAATATTTAATTGACCTGTAAAACGCAAGTGTCTTAAACCAACTTAAGAGGTCATCTTGCTTCCTTAAATGCCGCTATGAATTGCAATCATATTGCCAATTTATTTAGCTTTATAGTTGCTTGTAAGAGCTCTATTTATATTTGTGTAAGAAAATTTGGCAACACATGTATTTTAAAAAGAGGAATCATTTTCTTGTTTATTAAGACTTAGAAATATTTAAAGATATTTAAAATATTTTGTTTTAATATATTTTAAATATTAACATATTAGTGTATGTTACTTAGTATATTTAGTAATGTATACTAAATTAAATTAATTCGTGTATTTAATATTTTAAAAATGTTTTTAGAAGGTCATTATATGAAGAGAATCAAAATGTCTTTCCTCCCTCTTATCTTTTAGCCAAGATTATCTAGTAAAAGCATCATACTTCAATTTAGACTTTACAGAAAATACAAAATTTCCAGAGAACTAACGGTGAATGATGCGAGATTATATATATATATATATATATATATATATACATATATATATATATATATATTCTCTGTGTGTCTAATGAATTTGAAGGGAAAGTGAAGGGAAGAATGAAAAGCAGGACATCATAGTGGAAATATGAGTTTTATTGTTGCTACTCATTGAGACAATAGTAA
This sequence comes from Cuniculus paca, assembly GCA_004365215.1. Lineage (NCBI taxonomy): Eukaryota > Metazoa > Chordata > Mammalia > Rodentia > Cuniculidae > Cuniculus > Cuniculus paca. Next base: position 8,867 of record RJWT010009320.1, read on the forward strand.
CGTTACCATCCAATGTTCTCATTCTTTCTCTTTCCTAATAGCTTTATGCCTGTGATGATCAAGGAGAGGCATAAATTGATCTCTAAAACATACACAGTCTTCTGGTGCTTCTTTCTAGATCTCTTCCAAGAAATTTGAAAGGAACCACTGTAATGAAATCTATTCATCTCTTACAAACATCATAGTCACCTTTAGGTACAATGGTATCAAAGGATACTGATTGTTGAGATAACTATCCAAGATAAACAACTACAGTTTAATTCTTTCATAAGACTTTGGTTTCTTAAACAAAGTTGCCCACACTTTATTCTAAACCCAAGCCAGTGAAAAGTTTCAAGGACATTGAAGTGAGTCTCAGTGGAATTTCAGATATTTTTTCCTCCAACTTTACTAGATTTCTTGGTTTGTATATTACTCTATCCTTTTTTTCATTTTAAAGAGAATAAAACAAAACAAAACAGAACAAAGCAGATCAGAACAGAACAATACAATCAAGACAGGACTTCAAAACTAGACAACAGGAAATCAACAGTGGCTCCCATAGTGTCTCTTGTTTTCTTTGAAATAGTTGTCCATACTTTCACACACAATACATTCAAACAAAACGGAACAGTATAAAACCAGTCAAAACAAAAGAATGAAAGCATTATAGGCCTTCAGGACCAGACAATAGGAAATCAACAATAGCTACCATAATGTCTCTTGTTTTCTTCAAAATAGCTGTCCATACCTTCTCACATATTGAAATCAAATAATAGAAAATAGACTAAAACTGATCAAAACAAAGAATAAAAGCATTATTGAACTTCAAAACAAGATAATAGGAAATCAGCGATGGCTACCATAATGTCTCATTTTCTTCAAAGTAGTTGTTCATAACATTACACATACTAAAATCAATTCTTGTAAACTCTTTAGGAGAAGTTCTAGGCATGTATAAGCCTATACTTGTACACCTATCCTTTCTGTTTAGAGTGAAAAACAAAACAAAACAAAATACAAGAAAAATAAGAAATGAAAGAGACAAGTAAGTAGCAATAATGGAGAACCCAAAACAATAACAATATAGGCTTTCAAGACAAGATGGTAGGAACATAACAAAGGTTGTTATTTTGTATAGTTATCTTCAAAAGTTACTCAGCTTACCAGATACAGACATGCAAAATTCATCTAATCCTATGAATGTTAACTGTTTTGTTTCAAGAATAGAATTAGTAGTACAATCATCTTAGCTATCTTAAGTGTATATATATATATACACACATTTATATCTTTTTTCTTTTCTCTTCCTTCTTTTCTCCTTCTCCCTATCTGAGTTATTTTTCCCTCTGTGAGCAGATTCTTGCCCTTTCACAATATTTACTGAAGATTTTGTATCTTATTTACTCTTTCAGTTTCTTACACTAGGGAGACAATATGGTGTTTACACAAGTGGGTTTGATTTATTTCACTTATGAGTATGGTCTCTAGTTACATCCATTTACCTACAAAAGCCTCAGTGTGATCCTTCTTTATAGCTGAGTAGTACTCCATTGTATAAAAATAACGCATCTTTTGTATCCATTCCTCAGTTGATGAGCATTTGGGTTGTTTCCAAGATTTAGCTATTACAAATTGTGCTGCTATAAATGTGTGTGCACATATATCACACAGTGATATATTACTCCATACTTTGAGACTCCAGAGCTCACATTGATCATAAGTGGTGGTCCCAATATAATATGCAGGACACATTTGTGTCTTCCTCATATTAAAATATCCAAGTCATAAAAATGAGATATACCTTAATGACAAGGTAACAAACATTCCAAAATCCAATGTAGAAATTGCTTAATATTATGAATAAGTATTTCTCAGTTGCCTTTGGTCCATTGTTGTTAAGATGATTAGCTTAATCTCATATAGGCCTGAAAATGCAATATGCTCTACATGTGCTGGCAGAAGTGGTTACATTTATCCTATAACTTTTCATGAGCATGCTGCCAAATCACAGACAGCTTCACCACCACAGTGGTGCTGCTTTGACAAACAACTCCGCACATTACATCATTCCTAAAGTCATAAAGAGATAAGGCTCAGAAGTTGGATTCACCTACAGCATAGAAGACTGAACATTTGGGCTGAACTGGCTAGTCACTGAAACAAGTGATCAAGCTATTAAAGTTGTAAGTAAATAAACCATGGTTTTCATCAATTGGTTATGATTCAGGAAAGGGTTGAGATGTACTTCAGCATAGCAAGGCCACGGGTGGTAAAAGACAAGCCACTGGACACAACAAAGATAATCCTGATTCTGGAAAGCTGTGGGTTAGTCACTGCACTGTTCTGAGTACTGATTTCCTTACCTACTAAACACTGATTATTACTGGACTATTTGTTCAATTAGACAAGTTCTTTGGAGGAACTTCTTGTGGTGGTTAAAAGTTGCTGATTTGAAGCTGGGTTAACCCTTTTTAACACTAACTACAGTGGTGAAAAGAAAAAAGTAGTTCTTCACATAGGCTCCTCCTACCTCACGTCATCCTCCCACATGTACTATAAGTAATAGTTGTACAGTAAGCAATTTGAAAGAAATGACTATGCTTTGGTTATCATTGCAGGTTCCACTGTTTCATGCAGTTAGTAGTTATCCCATGCATTTTAATTGAACAAAATAATTCTTTATCCAAATTTGGAGGACAAAGGGCAAATATTTTGGAAGTCAGAATTACATAATGACTTTTTAATTTAATTTTAAATCCAACCCCCTTTGGATTCATGTAAAGAAATTTTCCTTTGGTTCTGCCTCACTCTCAGTTTCTCCACTGAAAGAGCCTGGTCTTCACTCCTGCTGTGGAGAATCCATGTCCCTCCATGACTGTCTGGTATTGCATGGACCAAGGGAGTTGTCAGAGTTCAGCTCAAATTCAACATTTCTTCTCTAAGGTAGATGAGAAAACTACCTGATTGCTACTATATTTTATCTCTAAGGTTACTCTCCTTTAGTGTTGTTGGAAATCATCTAGTTCTTTCTATATACTGCTAGAATGGGACGTTGCTAAGGACTTTTATTTCTATCTATGGGAGCTCTGTGGAATGTTGTCATAGTTTAATGGAGTAAAATTTTTGGAGCACTATCCTTTAGATGAGATATATGTTAAATATTCTTTTAGTCACAAGAGAATACATATAAAATTACATTTTATAAAATAGACAATGTTTGTCAGAAGTTATGTTTCCCAAGTTTTTGGTTTGTTTGCTCCTTATTTATCGGAGTGGTGGTGCCAGTTTCTTAATTGAATAAATCTGTAACTTTGCATCTCAGTGGTTAATCAGTGTTTTGAGTTCCTTTAATTAAAATTGAGAATGCGAATTCAAAACTTTCACTATATTCTAGCCTGAGGTTTCTTTGAATTTCATTGGTCCTTCTTTATCAATTTGACAGTTGAAATCCGGTAGGCTATTTGTCACTGTCTTTTCTCCTCACCAGTCTTTAATGCTAGCCAGCTGCAAGGCAGCTGCCACATTCCAACCCAGAAATGCCTGAAAAATCAGCTGTGTATGTAGAACCCCAATATTACGGCCTTTCAGCTACAGATTGAGTCTCTCAGTAACAGAATTCCAATTCGTTGGGTTTGTGTTACTAGCCAGCCTTGGCCTTCATACACAAACCAATTTGGGAATGAAACAGAGATTTAATTCAGTTTATTCCTTTTAAGTGACAGAGTAAAACCTCTTTATTAGTTTTCCTTTCCCAATATGACCAGTTTTATTTCCTTTTCAAATTATTGTGTCTAAATAGACAGGACCTTGGAATGAGATCACCAAGTCAACATTCCATTATGAATCTTTTTTGACTGCAACATGTAGAAAAGGGAGAAGTTGGTAGGGAGGAAGGAGGCAGGGAATTAGAGTGAAAATATTGCAGACAAGAGCAAACATTGGAGCCTAACGTCAGGACACATTTCCACCTGCAGCTGCCTTGAACCAAGCACTCCTCTATTTGATTTAGGGCTATTTAGTAAGGTCTCTTTGACCCTTTCAGAATTACTTGTCTGTGAGCATTTCTATGGCCAGTCTGTCGCTGGGTTTCATAAAATGCTTTTCCAAAGGAATGGGCTGCAAAGTAGTTTTTGGAAATTTCTTTAGAGAGATATCCATACTAGACTCTTCTTTTACTGGCATTGATTTACTGGAAATGGATGGAAATTTCTTGTATTCTTCTTTGTTTATTTTTCGTTTGGGCCAATATTCAGTTTAAACATGATGTTATACAAAGGGAAGGAGTAATTTTACTTGAAGAGTCAAACAGTGTTCAGTTTAAACCAGTAGTGTATTTAAAAAAACTACCCATTTTTTGTTGTTTTTTTCTTTATGTTTTTACAAGTATGTAATTCTATAGAGAACTATTCTGATTTACAGTGAGTCCATATTCTAATTAACTGGTAGAATGATACACAATAATCATTCACTTAAATAAAACTTTTACACACTTAATATGAGTAGTAATACATTTTTAGTTCTAGAGCGTGGAAAATCCACTAAAGAAGTTGCATTAGCCAATAGTCACATTTAGGAAGAGTATTACAGCTAATGGACCACACACTCTTATAAGGTTTTTGAATTAATGATACAGCACACAGCTCGGATTCAAAATAAATAACTGTTGAAAGAGAATCTAAGACAAAATATTTCAAACGTTTGTTATAGAAAACAACTATCTGCTCCATTTATTTTCTCTGGAACCAACTCTAATTTAAGTAAGACAATGCTTGAGAAGTCTTCTGTGAACTCTACAACTATATATCCTTTGTATCAAAAGTCTCACTAATGGTCAAAAACAGTGTGTTTTTTCCCCAACAAAATGATTCCTTCCAATAGTCAATTAATTGACAAAGAAGTTTGATTCCCTCAAATATTTGATTTGCAGATATTCTGAAAAATATCTCACCCAAAATCTCATTGAAATTTGATTGAATTTTCTATGGGATTAAGGAAATGTGGCAGAAAACATTCTGTATGTAGCAGAATTCTAGTGCTTTGTCAGAGGGAAGCATTTAAGTTATTAGGGCATTATCAAAGGCCTTTTGTATGGTACCTCCTCACTGCCCAAGAGCTGTCATGACATTTGACTTGACAATGAAGAGTGAAATGACAAGGGTTTGCAACTTAAGTGATGGATTAGGATAATGACATCAAGGAAAGAAGGAGAGCTTTAGAAACTACTGTTCTTTTTCTATTTTCCTCATTTATAGATTAAAGCAATGGAGAAATTCTTCCCCCTCAAAAGATTAATATTTTTCTTTATGTGAACCTACCTTTGTTGTGAGATTACTTTTAGCATAGATCAAGGAGAGCCACTTAATATATCACATACAAAGGAAATTGCCCAAGAAAATAGATAATTTAATGTCATTTTTATAACATGTTAACAATGACGTTTTACTTATAAACACTAAGATATTTAGTAAACACAGACAAAAATGACCAAATAATTCTAGTAAGTGGTTAACTCTACCAGTGAGAGAAGGGAAGGGAATATGTTAAAAGCCTTAGGAGACATCACTTTATCTGGAATGTTTTATTTTTTGTATTGCATGATGAATAGATTGTTTTTATATTATTTTTATAATTTTTTGTATGTTTGAAAGAACTCAGTATTAATGAAGAAACTCGTAGGTGAGTGGTTAAGAATTTTGGACTATGAAACAACATAAGCCTAAGTTAAAGCCTCGATTTTCCCATGTAATAGTTATTTTTATGAGACAATTACTCATCAGTGATCAATATCTTCATCTGTAAAATAGGACTATAGTGCAGTTTAAGGGTTTTTCCCCCTAGATTAAACGGATTAATCTATTTATATTACAGTGGTACCTTGGTTCATGAACTTAATTTGTTCCAAGACTCTGGCGAAGATGGCTGAGGTGTTACTGTCACCCAGTGTGGAGATTATAAATTGTTATGGTTTATACACTGTGTCAACTTGAGAAGTCTAGAAGTTTAACTAAGTAACTCAGCAGCTCTACATCTTGGGGTGTAGAGAACAAGCAGTTACCATTCTAGGATATTTTTCCTTGTGTCAATTTGAGAAGGTCATAAGTTTAAGTGATTCAGCAGGGGGCCAGGGTCCCTAGTTTGTGACATCCTCAGCCTGTGCAAGAGGAGGGCAGGCAGATGATGTGGGTGCTACACCCACCCCAGGGGAGCAGCTGGCATACAATAAAAGACAAATGAGGAGGGACTGATGGCTGCTTCTTTGGAGGAGCGCCAGTCTTCACCTTCAGCTTGGATGTCGTCTCCTGGCTTCTAGCACAGACTGCTCAGCTTCTGCCTGGGACTCTTCAGCCTACTTTGTAGACACTTCAGCCTTCCATTTTAGACCGATTGGCCTTCTGATATGAACTTTCACGGGACACTGCAGTGAGCTCCAGCCCTTGGGCTGGACTCTTCAACCTCTAGCGTGCAGACACCCTCTGCATGCTCCCTTATTCAACTTTGTGGCTGACCATTGTAAGCCAATCTTGTAATTTCTTATATAGTTGTATATCTTGTGTTATATCTGTTTCTCTAGTAAACCCTGATTGATACATAAATAAAAGCAAGATTTTGCCAAATGCTTCTGTTTGTGAACTGAACTGTTTGCAAACAGAAACGTTTGTGAACTGAGGCATTACAGTGTTTACCACACTGCTTCATGTGCTGTACTCAAAGACATATGATGAATATATTTATATAATAATGTACAGGCCAACTCAAATACATTTATGCTTATAGAATTACACCATTTAAATTTAGCATTTCTGTGATTGTAGTTGAGTCATTGAAACCTGAGAGCCCAATTCTTAACCCTGTAAAATGAAAAATTAGATTATCTTGTACAGGATCTCTAGAATTTCTAAATAGAATGGTCTATAAAAATACTGTGAAATATTTGAAGTCATGATTAAAAGTATTTTTGAGAAGGCATTATCATTATTTTCACTGGAGTCACCACTCAATAATTTTTATTCAGTCTATCACTGTACTAGAAAATGCTAATTCTGTGGCTATAGTAACTCTTATTTTGTTTCTGAAATATGGCTTCTCCCCTCTTAAGGTGCACAGTCTATTGAAGGAGATTGACAATAGCAAAGCAGAATGTTCCAAGCTTTGTGCTGGGAAGAGGTAAAGTGAATAATTAGAGTTGAAACTACTATACTATTGGGGGTAGAGCATGTTAAGAATTTTGATCCAAACATCACTGAAGGACTTTTAAGTTTATGTGGCAAAATCTGTTTTACAGCATTATTTTAATGTAATGCCTATGCAATGATCAGATTAAGAAAAAGCAAGAAGAGAAGCAATCCAGAAAGAGATTATAGCAATTTGAAATAGGGTTGGGGAGCTGGGCGTGGTGGCTCATGCCTGTAATCCCAGCACTCAGGAGGCTGAGGCAGGAGGATCGTTGTGAGTTCAAGACCAGCCTGAGCTACAAAGTGAGCTCAAGGCCAGTCTGAACAGCATAGTGAGACCCCGTCTCAAAAAGACCAAAATAATAATAATAATAATAAAGTAATAGGGTGGGGATGAAGTGATGTTGGGGACAGGTATACATATTGGGGATTAAAGAACAAATGATCTATTGGATTTGTGTTAGAAGAAGGTGAGGTAGAAAGAAGTGTTTCCTGCTTCATTGATGGTAAACAGAACTAATTTGTTTGTGGAAAATGAATTTATTGAAATCCTACAAGGAATACAATCATGAACATTAGAGATGTGTATTCTCTGCTCTCACTGTACTTGTAAACAAATAAGGAAGGACATAAGTAAGCAAATAAATAGATAAAATAATCACATAATGATAACCATGGGTCAGTTTCCAGTGGTGGCTATAGTGCAATAGCACACGCTTGGTGGTTTGAACAAAGAACTTTATTTTCTTATACTTCTGAAGGCCATACATTTGAAATGATTATCACCGGATTGAAATTAAGAATTCAGCAGGGTTGTGCTCCCAGGAGGCGCTGGAGGAGAATTGATTCTTGGTCACTTCCTGTTTCTGGTGGCTGCCAGCTTGCTTGGTTTGTGGCTGCATCACTTCCGTCTCTGCTTCCATGATTATATTGCTAAATCCTCTTCCATGGTGAAATTTCCCTCAGCCCCACCCCTACAAGGATGCTTGTAATTACATTTATGGCCTTTCTAGATAATCCAGGACAATTCACTGCCCTCTCAAGATGTTTACGTTAATTATATCTGCAAAGTTTTTTGCTACATGTGGCAGCATTCACAGGTTTCAGAGATTTGGACTTGGTTATTTTTTGAAGACTTATCTTGCTCCCTATCACATGCTTTAGAGAGAAAATAAACAGGCAACTATGGAGAATAATTATTAGGATTTACATGATGACTAGAAAGCAATAATGAGATGCAGAGAGAGCAAAACTGAAGAGCAGGAGACTGATCATTTAGTGCCTTGCAGGTGTCTAGATATTACTCTAAATGCATTGGGAACTCATCCAAGGAATTGAATTAGTAAAGCAATGGGGCATGATTTACATATTTTAAAAGATTATTTTAGCTGCTCTGAGGAAAATTAGTAGGAAATGGATGACAATGAAAGTGGAACAACACACAAGAGGCCCTCAGGTCCACAGGGCAGGAAGGCATAGTGCTGGGGACAGGATGGTGGCCATGAAGGTGCAGTATCAAGGATAGGACTGAAATTTCTGTTAGAAATAAAATAATTGGGACTAATGGATTAGATGTGGTATGTGGGGGTGGGGCAGATAAGGAAGAAGTGTCGAAATTTTATCTTTTGTGATTAAAAATGTAGCTGATTGTTATTTACTAACATGAGAAAAGGAGGCACAGGAAGAAATAAAAGTTCTACCTTGGGAACATGAAGCCTGAGATGACCATAAGGCTTCCAAGTATAGCTATCAAAACCACAGTGGGTTAGAGAACTTAGAGAAGACACATAGGCCAAGAATATAAATAAAGAAGTGGAGCGTAGGTATAATTAATGTAATGAAAATAAATCACTTAGAAAGTGTTTTACAAAGAAAGGGAACACAAGTTCAAAGCAAATTCTTAAGGTATACCTAATAAATTTAGGTAAAGGAGGAAACACATGCTAAAGAAATCAGGCAGAGTGACCAAGAACAGAGGGGGAAGAACCCCAAAGAGGATGTTACAGGTGCCAAGAGGGGAGAGTGAAAATATTCCTCTTGGAAAATTTCAAGAGAGGAAAGAGAAAATGTACCTCGAATTTGGTAACACAGAGAGGTCACTGCTGACTTTGACAAGAGTAGTCTCAATGGAGTGATGGGACTGAAGCCAGCTAGCACAGATGAGCTAATGTGAAAAGCAAAAGGGTGAGTATAGTTGTAGAAATGGGGGCAAAACATAGGCGTTTTCTGGATGATTTCCTGTGGAGGGGTGGAGAAAATAGAAATTTAACCTGACAAAGATTTTAAGGACAGGTTCTAGTGTACTTGTGTATTTTCTGAATAGGAAAAATACAATAGAAAGGAAGAGATTTAAGGATATTGTGAAAAGACACCTATTGAGTCCCCTGGGGACTTCGCACTTGAGAAAAGGAATGTTGCAGTTAGCTGTCACCCTGCTTCCCTCCACTCTGGCTTGCACCATGGTTCTGACCCTCTCCTAGAAGGAGAACTCTTTTTAGAGGAACCATATCTGAGAGGTTGTGCCACAACCAGTTGCTTTCTCAGCACAATCTCTTTTTTCCACCTGAAAAGTCCAGGAGTTTCTTACTTACGTGTATCTAAAACCAGTTTGAGGGTCAGGGATTTAGCTCAGCGGTTCAAACCTTGCTTGGCAGGCGTGAGGTGGTAAGTTCGATCCCCAGTACCAAAAATAAATGAATAAATAAATAATAAAACCAGTTTGGGGTTTATTCACATGCATTGTGTGTCTTACTAGCAATGGGTTGCTGTGATCTTTCTCCTAGGGAGGTGGGTTTGGGTGCTGGTATTAGTCACCAGCTATCTTTAAGTGGTTTTAGAATGTGAATGATGTAAGATGCCAAATCCCTGCTTCCCAAGGTCTCCCTGCCTCCTCTCGACATAATAACCAACAATATAACATGGCATGGTTCACTTTTTATATGCTTAGACTATTTTTCCAGGACAGGTATACAAGCAAAAATGTTGGAGGTCATTAAAAACTTCACTCCTAGTCCTAGTCTCCTACTCGGGACAAAGATGTCAGGGTTTGAATATAAGACCAACTACTTGTTGCTTTAGGACACCCTGATCACTAACTTCCTTGTCTTCTTTAAGAAGATGACTTTAAAAAATCTGCCCAAAGTCTTTTAAATAGCTATCATGAGTAGAAGCCATTGAGGAAGAAATGGGTATTGTGTCTTTATTCCACAAATGCACGAGGCCCATGCTTTCAGTCAGGCGTAATACCATTGAGAAGTAAGGATTTGCTAAAGGGAGAAGGTTAGCAGAGTGAGTGAGTGCCCTCTTCTCTTTCCACCCCTTCTTAGGATTTGAATTTGCATAGTCCTGTGATCAGAAGAGAGGTTGGAATCTGTAAGCATCAGCCCCTGTGCTCCTAGTGTTTGTTTTGAAATTTCCTGTAGGTCAGGAAACCTTGTAATCACTTTCCCTTGAGGAGGCTATGTTCTCTAAGGAGTCAGGAAATGTAAAGGTCAAGGTAATATTTTGTCCAAATGGCTGGGGAGGGGGAAATTCTTGAGATCCATGACACGTTTCCAAAATCTCATCTGATAAAAAAAAAAAAACAGGACTTGATTTTGACAACTAAAACAAATATAGGGCAAGAGTTTGTTGTTGCGGCCATATGGCCAAATGCAGGCTTGATTATGATCATGAAAGTGCGACATGGCGGTGCCCCCAGCGGAACCTCATTAAGACTTGCTGTTAAGAGCTGGCTACCCCATGGGAACACATTGTGACCCATGTGCACAGAGACAATTTGGAAACACTTCTAATCCTGGGTAAGCGTAGTAACTCAGCCTTCCCTAGTGATGACTAAAAAAAAAAACCCAAGGAGAGCACCGATTCCAACTTTACTGCCCTCTACCCCAACCTCGTCACAAGAGAATCACCATTTATATTTCAAACATGTGTACTTCAACGTATATTTTTGATCTCAAGAAATCTAATCTATGATCTATCACAGAGAAAGTTTCTTTATAACTTGCTTCCACAGTGTGTGGTATAATCCTTTATCTCAATACTGTACATTTATATTAGCCTAGAATATTCTGAGCTTCCCCAAGATGTTCTTAGTCAGTTGTTTTAACTGCTGGGATAGCAAGAGAGGATGCGCAATACTTAGAACCGTGATAACAATGGGAGATGGGAAACAGGGAAGGGAGTGACTCTCCTGCATTGAAGAGTGTAATGCTGGCATTCTGATTCTGCAGCAAGGGAAATGTACTCTGGTTGTAACCAGAGATATAATGTAACTTTTTGTCTACTAATTGGTGAAGCCGAGAGGCTTAGTTTTTCTACCACACTTTAGAGGAGAATTTGGGTCACACAAGATGATGCCAAGTCAGAAATATAGCAGTGAAACCACCTCCCATGAACTCAGAGCCTGGTGAGCAGGTTGTGTTTCTCTAGCTCTCCAACATGTCCTTCTTGGCTCTGCTTTTCCCCAACCCTGTTGGCATCTCCTTGGAAGACTACAAGATGAGCAGAGCAAAGATGGTGAGATGGCTGGAAGAGGACATCACAACCAAGAAAACTACCTCTAATTGCTCTGCCTCAAGGGTTTATTTGTCTGTTGTTGGCATCGCTTTCCTTCCCAGGGAGAGTGCTTGAGAACCTTCTCAGATTCCAGTTTTGACTGTGGTTTTATGTAGTGAGTGACCTGTCAAAAGCCAGTGGAGTAAATGCTAGTGAAATGGAGCAGACACTGGCAATTGCCAAGAAAGCTGAGGCTACACTTCATTACATGACCAAATTCTGACAAGGAAAAGCCAGAAGGCCAGGAATCTGAGCTGCCATGGTGAGTTGGCAGCTAGAACTCAGGCCAGGAGGCAGGACATGCGTTCAGGGCAAACTCTGTAGCCCTAGAGCCCCAGGCCAATTGAATCATAACGAAGTCTGAGGTGGAAAAGACGAAACCAGGTCAGACACTTTTAATTATCAAGGGTCAGAGAAAGACTGTAATATTCCCTGAGATTACTTCTGTTGTGCTAGGCCAGGAAGTATCTAGGGAAACAAAAAGAGTTTCAGTAGGTCATGGAGAAAATACTCACAACCTATAAGACTAAAAAGATTACTTGACATTCAGGAGTGACTATCTGGGAAAATTTATCTCTTGAGTTTTGTACCCCCAAATCATGGCTAATCACTTTCTTTTCTTCCTTGAAGTCTGCACTTTACAAGTGTTGGGACTTCCTTCTTTATTTTCAGGTACTTTTATGCCCCTGGCCAAGCCATTAATGAATGAACATATGTTTCCTGAAATGAATAAGTCTCTGCTTAGATACTGGGCAGAAACACAAAAGATGGCATAACTGTCCCCACAATGGCCTCCATGTTCTCTGATCTGTGTATTTCACTGTGTCACCCACAAGTATCACACTGCAGGTAGTTACCAATAAATATCTAATATAAGGGTAGTGTTGTGATAGAATTCAGATTACTGAACTAACTAGATGGGGTAGGTCAGTGGTGACTCATTGAAGTACAATAAGAATTTCTTTTAAATGCCAAATTGAGCATATTTCAAGTGAATATATAAAGACAGAATGACTTTAATTCTTTCCCCTTCTTATGATGGCATAAGAACTGGAAGAGGAAGATCATTTGTTAAATGATTATTTAAGAAACACAAATCCTAACAACTAATAGTTTATCAGGTGTGGGAATTGTGGAAAAGAATGAACTGGGGCTGAAAACATTTCTATATTAATTATGCTTTGTTTTATGACTATTTTTAAAATCATCTTTTTGGGTTTTAATGTTCTTGAAACCTGAAATAATAGATTGTTTGTCTGAATGCACGATGATGCATCTGGTATACTACTTGCCTTATAAAGGTCAATCTGAAACATGTATTAGAAAAAGACAGCTAGGAAACACACTATTCTCCCAAAGGCTTCTCCCACCACTCCCATTTCCTTATTCCTGACACTTTTGCTGGGCTAGCTCAAAATCAACCTTCAGTTCTAGGTAGACATTTTCCCCTCTCGAAGCCTCACCTGACCTTCCCTCTCAATGTTTTGACTACTGGCTTCCCACAGAAACGTCTCATTTTCCTTATAAAGACACTACATCATTAAATTGTCTGTTTCCCCAACTGCATCATACACTTGAGGGCAAGAATGCAGTCTTGAGTTCACATACCTGACACAATGCGTGGCCCAGTACATGTTTGCTATTTTAATGAATGTGTGCATAGAAGAGGAAATAAATAAAGGCGGGTGTCATGGATGAAACGGTTTTGGTTGCGCTTTGAGCTTCTTTCCCATCCTTTCTTTTGGCACACAAGTTCCTCTCATCTACTTCCTCCTGGGAGGTCTTATTTGAGTGATTTGCAAGGAAGAGGTGCGATCATCAGAGTGTTTATTGGACTATCCTCTCCCACTGTTCTGGCTGTTATTTCACGCAAGTGGAAGACTGGGCAGGTTACAACTCACCCTAGTCTTCCCACTGTGACTCTCTTTCATTTCAAGCCAATTGACCAATGTATATTGACTTTTCTGAGTTCACGTTCACTGCTGCATTGACTTAGCAAAAAAAATCTGTACGATTCTCTGATTGGATTTCTACTGTTTCCCCAACTTACATGTGAAGGATCAGGTTATATAACTTGCAGGAGGTCAGGCTAGGCTAGTGACACAGCTCATTTTCGAACAAAGAGTCTTATAGGCTGTGGCATGCTGCTGTTCCCCCAGCTGCCTTGGAGGTCTCAGTTCATTATCTCCTGTCAGGAAGGAATGAAGAGAGTAAAACGTCTCCCAAATTTGAGTTCCTATTACTTTCTTGGAAAACAAATACAAGCTCTTTATAATGCCTCATTTACTAGCCGAGCCAGCTTGCTGAGTGACTCAGTGTGCTTTTGCAACCAGCTGCTGCATTAACTGGTCTTGAACGAGGGAGTACAGGATTATTCGCAATGTCTGTTGTGAATTCCTTTTACCTTCTCTTTGCCACCATTCCTGTGCCCATTTCCCCAAAGACATGAGCATCTCTTGAGGGCCTTAAAGAAATTAAAATGTTAATGTCTTTGAAATATCTTGAATTCAATTTTCCCTTTTGGTAGGCTTCACATGTAATTAGACTGGGTACTCTCTCTCAGAACTCTTCTTCCATCTTCTCCCCAAGATTCCTGAAACTTCTCTACCTAGGCTTTCTTTAGCAATCAGTAACATGCTTTGAATTGCAAATACCCAAGGACAGGAAACCAATTGATTCAACTAGATTTTCCTGTGCTCTGAATTGTTTGTCCGTCCAAATTTCTCACGCTGAAGCTGAATCACCTGTATAAGGATATTTGCAGGTGAGAGCTTTAGGAATTATTAAAACATGAGGTCTTCACCTTCAAAATAGGATTACTGCCCTTATTAAAAACTGCCCTTATTAAAAAATTCCATTGTTCCTGCCTCCATGTGCATTTATAGTGAAAAGAAGGCCCCTTTAAATCTGCTGGTACTTTGATCACAGATTCCAACCACCAGACTGTGGAAAATAAATTTCTGTTGTTGGTAAACCTTTCAGTTTATGGTAGTTTATTATATTAGCCTGAACGGACTAAGGCAGATCTACCTTAATTTCATCTCTGAAGTTAGAGTTTCATGGTGAACAAAGAATCCAAAAGTAGTCACTGTTCATTCTCTATGGCAGTGATATAGAGAAAAAGCAAAAATAGTTTTTATTCTCACTATATTCTCCCAACATTTCTGGTCCCCAAATGCACTTGAAGGGTTTTCACACACTGAAAAACTCTCCAACACCAGCTAGGTACCGTATAATTGAATTAAATTCTGACGCCATGTGCTTAGAGTTAGTGTCCCAATCTCTCAGGTGAAGGTGTCAGTCTCAGAAAACTGCTCCTCACGTCAGAGACCAAGAATAAGTCCAGACCTCTGACATTTTTCATGACTGCTTATCAGTGAAAGGGGTTGAGGGAATCATGGAAAGCTTTGTCTAGGCTCCATCATTTGGTAGAATGGCTCACAGAACTCAGGGAATTGCTTTACTTATATATACCTGTTTATAACAAAAGTACATAATTTAAAAGCAGCGAGATGGAATAGATGCAAAGCTCCAAGGACACCTGAAGGGGAGCAGATTCCCTGTGTCCTTTCCAGACTATGCCACACTCTCAGCACCTGCACATGTTCAGCAATTCAGAAAACTCCCCAAACTCCAATTTTGGAATATTTATAGACGCTTTATCACCTAGGGATGATTGATTATTAACTCCATTTCTAGCTTCCCTTCCTTTCCTGAAAGATGGGAGTTAGGGCTGTAAGTTCCAAATTTCAAATTATGCCTTGATATTTCTGGTGACTAGTTGCTACACAAAAACTCACCATGAGCTTCCTCAGTAGAAAAACGAAGACTCTCTTATCACCCAGGAAATTTTAAAGGATTTAGCAGGTATGTGTCGAAAACCAGGGTCCAAGATCAAATGTTTGAAAAAGAACATTCTTTTACCACATTTGTCTACAACTGTCTAGGACCTCTGTTTCAAGATCTGGAGGCAGAGACTATATATATATACTTTTATTATATAATGGCTAAGAAGGGAATAAAATCAGAGGCTAGGGGTACCCAAAGAGATTATCAACTTCACATAGACAGCTTCTCAAAGTAGCATTCATTCCTATATCACCTTTGCCTTCAGAATATCCCCATGAAGAGGAAGGTCACAGGCAACATTATATTTCTTTCGTGGGAACACAGGGACACAGTGGCAATAGTAGCACAAGTGATTAGTCAGTCATACACAGCTAACTGCAGCCAATATTTTCTAACTTTGGGGATCATTTAATATTGGAGAAAGAAAAAGGAAGAAACCACACATGATCTTTCTTTTTGTTTTCTTTCTTGTTACAAAAATAGTATATTTTATCCCCAAGGCAGTGATCTTTAGCCAGTTGAATATGGTATATTTAGGGCAAGGCCTTCTATTGATATTGTCTTCCAAAATCTAAAAGTACACCTGATTTTCATTATGTACTTAAGAAATATTTGCCAGTTTGATTTTCATATTGATTTCCTTTGAAATATTCTTTTAAGAAATTTTATTCCAATCGAATCTCTAAAGATTTTATATTGGATTTGGAAAATGCAAGTATGTTGCTTGAGATCTTTTTGAATTATTATGTTTTTATATTTGGAGTTGGTCTTTTATTTGTGAGAAGTTGCCTTTTCCTCAAGAAAATCAATTAAATAATATATGTGAAAG
>RJWT010009321.1:0-25255 GCA_004365215.1 Cuniculus paca
GGGGAAAGCTCCAAGAGGAAGAAGTAACCTTAAATAAATGTGTGCCAAATATGGGAGCACCCAGCTATAAAGAAATGAAAAATTGAATAAGCAATAACAGAATTATAATGGGAGACCTTAACACCCCACTGACATAAAGAGACAGATCAACCAGATGGAAAATCAGCGAAGAAATAACAGAACTGAATCAAACTTGTGAACAAATGGACTTGGTAGATGTGTACAGAGTATTCCACCAAACAACATCAGAATATACACTCTTCTCAGCTTCATATGGGACATTCTCAAAAATAGACCATGTACTAGCCCATAGAATGTGCTTAAGTAAATGCAAAAGAATTGAAATTATCCCATGCATATTATCTGATCATAGTGCCATGAAACTGGAAATTAATGACAAAAGAAACTGCAAAAATTCCATAAACACATGGAAATTAAATAATACATTCCTGAACAATCAATAGATCACACAGGAAATTAAAGAAGAAATTAAACAATACCTACAAGCAAACAAAAATACAAATACAACTTACTGGAACCTGTGGGATACAATGAAAGCAGTCCTCAGAGGGAAATTTATTGCAGTAAATTCTCACATTAGGAAAATGGAACGAACACAAATAAACAACCTGATGCTACACCTCAAACATCTAGAAAAAGAAGAGTAAGTCAAACTCAAAGCCAAAAGAAGTAGGAAATTATAAAGATCAGAGAAGAAATTAATGCAATTGAGACAAAGAAAACAATACAAAGAATCAATGAATCAAAGAGTTGGTTGTTTGAAAGAATAAATAAAATTGGTAAGCCCCTAGCCAACCTTATTTAAAAAAGGAAAGAAAAAACTTAAATTAATGCAATAAGGAATAAAAATGGTGAAATCAGTACAGACCCTGTGGAAATACAGAAGATCATCAATAACTACTTAAAAAATCTTTACTTTCATAGGTTCAATAACACAGAAGAAATGGGCAAATTTCTAGAAACATAAATTACCAAAACTGGATCAAGAAGATGTAAAACTGTTGAATAACCCAATTTCAGTTAATGAAATTGAAAATGTTATTAGAACCTTACCAACAAAGAAAAGCCCAAGCCCTGATAGATTCATAGCTGAATTCCAGAAAAAATTAAAGGAAGACTTAATGCCAACACTCCTCAAACTTCAGTGAAACTGAAAGGGAAGCAAGTCTCCCTGACTGATCCTGGAAGCAAGTATTACCCTAACACCAAAACCAGAGAAAGACCTAACCAAAAAAGAGAACTACAGGCCAATCTCCCTAAGGAACATTGATGCAAAAATCCTCAATAAAATACTGGCAAACAATGCAGCAAGTCCTCAAGAAGATTATACACCATGACCAAGTGGGATTCATCCCAGGAATGCAGGGATGATTCAACATATGCAAATCAATAAATGTAGTACACCATATCAATAGAGCCAAAGATAAGAACCACATGGTCATTTCAATAGTTGCAGAAAAAGCTTTTGATAAAGTCCAACACTCATTCTTGGTAAAAACTTTAAGGAAATGTGGAATAGATGGTCTTTACCTCAATCTGATAAAAGCCATCTATGACAAACCAACAGCCAGCATCACATTAAATGGTCAAAAACTGAAAGCTTTCACTCTAAAATCGGGAAAAAGACAAGGATGTCCACTATCACCACTCCTATTCAATAAAGTGCTAGAAACATTAGCCAGAGCAATTAGACAAGAGAAAGAAATAAAAGGAATACGGATAGGAAAGGAAGGAGTTAAATTATAATTATTTGCAGATGACATGATACTTTACATAGAAGACCCTCAAAACTCCATTGAAAGAATTCTAGATGTAATATCCAAATTCAGTAAGGTAATTGGATACAAAGTCAACACTCAAAAATCAATAGCATTCCTGTAGATAAACAACAATCTCAGTGAGAAAGAAATAAGAGAAACTACACCCTTCACAATAGCATCCAAAAAAATGAAATACTTAGGAAACACTCTAACAAAGGAAGTAAAAGATCTATTCAGTGGAAATTATAATACTCTAAAAAAAGAAATTGAAGAAGATCTTCGAAAATGGAAAGACATTCCTCATTTATGGATAGGAAGAACATTGTGAAAATGCCATTCTCCCAAAGTTGTTATACAGACTTAATGCAATTCCAATCAAAATATCATTAGCATACCTCCCAGATCTAGAGAAATCTTTCCTAAAATTCATCTGGAGTCAGAAGAGACCTAGAATAGCAAAGGCAAATCTGGGCAACAAAGGCAAGGCAGGAGGCATCACAATCCCTGACTTGAAGTTATACTACAAAGTGACTGTGATAAAATCAGCATGGTACTGGAATCAAAACAGACCTGAAGATCAATGGAATAGATTAGAAGACACAGCATCAACTACAAACACACTCAACCACCTTATCTTTCACAAATGGGCCAAACATGTTCACTGGAAGAAAGATAGCCTCTTTAATAAGTGGTGCTGGAAAAACTGGCTTTCCATATGCCAAAAACTAAAACTAGACCCATGCCTATCATCATGCACCAAACTAAAGTCAAAATGAATCAAAGATCTAAATATTAAAACAGAAACACTAAATCTGCTAGAAGACAAAGTGGGTAGAAATCTTGAGGATATAGGGGGAGGCAGAGAATTCATGAACAAAAATCAAACTGCATGGGAAATACTTCCCAGAATCAACAACTGGAATCTTGTCTTATTAAAAAGTTTTTGCATGTCAAAAGAACAGAGTGAAAAGAAAACCCACGGAATTGGGAAAAAAAATCTTAGTCAACTGTCCCTCAGACAAAGGACTTCTATATTGAACATATAAAGAATTTAAAAAAATTAGTCCACCGAAATTCAAAGACCCAATCCATAAATGGGCATCTGAGATGAATATTCACTTCTCAGCTGAAGAAATGCAAATGGCAAATAAATACAGAAAAAAATGTTCAACATCATTGGTCATTAGAGAAATGCAAATTAAAACAACTCTGAGATTCCATCTCAGTCCAGAAAAAATTGCCAGGATCAAGAAAACAATCAATAACAAATACTGGTGAGGTTGTGGGGAAAAAGGAACACTTCTCTACTGTTGGTGGGAGTGTAGACTGGTGCCACCACTGTGGAAATCAGTGTGGAGGTTCCTCAAAAAGCTAGGATTAGAAGTACCACTTGACCCAGCTACTCCCCTTCTGGATATTTCCCAGAAGAATCAAAACCATCATACCACAGTGATATATGTGCACCCATGTTTATAGCAGCACAATTTGTAATAGACAAATCTTGGAAACAACCCAAATGCCCATCAGTTGAGGAATGGATAAAATAGATGTGGTACTTTTATACAATGGAGTACTACTTAGCTATAAAGAAGGATCACATTGAGGCTTTCATAGGTAAATGGATGTGACTTGAGAATATACTCATAAGCAAAATAAATCAAACCCACATGTATAAACACCATCTTGTCTCCCCACTGTAAGAAACTGAAAGAGTAAATAAGATACAAAATCTTCAGGAAATATTGTGAAAGGGTAAGAAACTGCTCAAGGGAAAAAAGTAACTCAGATATGGAAAAGGAGAAAAGAAGGAAAGGCAAAGAAAAAAGGTATAAATTTGTATATATACACTTAAGATAGCTAAAAGGATTGTTCTAATTCTATTAGTTCTTGGAACAAAATAGCTAACATTCATGGGATTAGATCAATTTTGTATGTCTGTATCTGGTAATCTGAGTAACTTTTTTGAAGATAACTATACAAAATAACAACCTTTGGTATGTTCCTATATTATTATTGTTTAGGGCTCTCTGTTATCTTTATTTATTTGTCTCTTTAGTTTCTTGATTTTCTTGTGCTTTGTTTTGTTATTCTGTCTAACACAGAAAGGATAGATGTACATGTATAGGCTTATACATGCCTAGAACTACTCCTAAAGAATTTACAAGAACTGATTTTAAGGGTGATGGTATGAACAGCTACTTTGAAGAAAACAAGACATTATGGTAGCTATTGCTGATTTCTTATCATCATGTTTTGAAGTCCAATAATGCTTTTATTTTTTGATTTGATTGTTTTTAGTCTGTTTTCTATTATTTGATTCAAACATGTGAGAAGGTATGGACAGCTATTTTGAGGAAAACAAGAGACACTATGATAGCCATTGATGATTTCCTATTGTCTGGTTTTGAAGGCCTGTGATGCTTTCATTCTCTTGTTCTGATTGGTTTTATACTATTTTGTTTTGTTTGAATTTATTGTGTGTGAAAGTATGAACAACTATTTCAAAGAAAACAAGAGACACTATGGTAGCTACTGTTGATTTCCTGTTGTCTCATTTTGAAGTCCTTTATTGCTTGTATTGTTCTGTCTGATCTACTTTGTTCTGTTTTGTTTTGTTGTTTTATTCTCTTTAAAATAAAAAAAGAAAAGTGAAGTAGAAAATAATTTCTCAAACAAATATGGAGGAAATTTGTTACCAGTAGGACCACCCTTGTGGGAATGTTAAATGATCTTTAGTGAGAAGATAAATAATACAGGTCAGAAACTCAATTCTATGTAGAGGAAAGAAGAGCAGTGAAGAAAGAATAAGTACAGGCAAGACAAAAACTTATTTTTCTTATTACTGATATAGTAGATAATTTGTTTGAAATTAACACTGTATTTAGATACATTCTATACATCTATAGATATATGTGAATGAAATGACAGCAATGAAACATGGTACAAGAGAGAGGAATTACAATTAATTATTTTGATCATTAATTGTTGTATTATTTAAGATACTTACATTACCCTTGAAGAGGAACAGTGTTATTTGAAAATGGACTTGTATTTGTTGCAAAGGAATCATTGAAAATGTTCACATTAAAATAACAGAAGGCACAAAAGAATGGAAGACAAAAATAGGAACAAAGACTCATACATTTTAACTCATACTTTAAATAATCACATTTATATTCTGTGGATAATGTTACATTCATTGGTAGGAAAAAAGAATAATGCATATGGACAGCAAGTTGGAAACTAACAAATTTGATAAATATTGATTCAACTTTATCAAGGTTCACTTTGAATGCCAAGGACTTAGTCATTCTGCCACAAGAAAATCCCACTTTAAATAGACACTACAGAGTAAAAGTAAATGGATGGAGAAAAATACACGTGGTAACTCTAATTGCTAGAAAACATAGGTATACTAATTTCAGATGGAACAGACTTCAAAGCTAAGAATGTCATCAGTTATAAAGAAGGACATTACACAATGATAAAGGTGTCACTTTTTCGGTAAGACATAATCCTTAATGTAAATGTACCTATCAGCAAAACACATCAAACCCTGTGAGGCAAAAACTGACAGAACTACAAAGGAAAATAGATACATTCACTAGACTTCCACACCTACCTGTCAGAAATAGATACGTGCAGCAGGTGGAAATGTGCAGACGTGATTTAGTATCAGTTGCAGCATATAACATGATGCCTGTATATTACTTCATCCCAAAACAACATAATACACATTTTTTTCAAGCTCACCTTGAATATTCACCCACAGAGACCACATTCTGGGCCATAAAACATTCTTCAACAAATTTAAATATAAAAAAAACCAAATTTTAAATATAAATCATTCAATGTCTGTTCTCAGGCCACGGTGTTGATAAAATAGAAACCTGTAATAGATATATAACTAGGAAATCCCCAAATATGTGAATATTAGGCAAAATATTTGAAAATAAAACATGAGACAAAAAGAAATCTCAAGAGAAAATTCGAAATATTTTCAACTAGATAAAATGAAAATTTGTCAAAATTTGTGGTCGACAGCAAAAGCAGTGCTAAGAAGGAAATTTCTAGCTTTGAATGAATATATTATAAAATAGGTAGCTAAAAATCCATAACCTAAGTTTTCCCATAAAGAAATTACAAAATACAAGCAAATGAAATCTAAAGTCAACCAAAGAAAAGAGTGGAAATCAATTGAATTAAAAACAGAAAAATCCATCAAAAAAACCAATGAAGCTGAGATCTGGTTCGTTGAAAAGATAAATACATTTGACAGACCTTCATCTAGGCTAAGAAAGAGCATACACTACTATCAGAAATAAAAGAAGACATTGCTACAGGGTCTGTGAACATTAGAAGGATTAATTTGAAGGCTGGGGTTGTAGCTCAGCGGTAGGGTACTTGCTTAGCATGTACAAGTCCCCAGGTTCAATCCCTCCCCCTGCTTCTCTCCTCCTTCACAAAAACACTCCCCCTCCATGAACAATTTTATGGCCACAAATTTGATAACTTAGAGAAATGTATAGATTCTTTGAAAAACACAATCTTTAGAAACTCACACAAGCAAACAGATAAAAACAGAAAGCACTAAACCCAGATGTATTTTCTGGTGAATTCTAACAAATATGTAAGGAAAACTTACATTAATCTTCTACAATCACTTTGAATGAATAAAAATAGGGAATACTTCCCAACTCATGCCATGAGACCATCACTACACTAACCAAAATGAGACAAAGACATTACATAAAAAGAAAATCATAGACCAATCTCATAAACATAAATGAAAAATTTCTCAAGAATACTAATGGAATCTAATAATGAATACAAATAATTGTACATCACAGCTAAACGGGATTTATCGCTGGTATGCAAGACAGGTTTAACATTTGAAAATAAGCTAATGCAATGTACATCATCAACGGGCTATAAAAAAAACACAATCACATCAATACATGAAGAAAAAAATATAATAAGATCCAATGCTCATTCATGAACTTTTAAAAAAAAGTTCATCAATAAATAAGGAAGACAAGTAACTTTCTTCATTTCATAAAGAATGTCTACTAAACTCCTACAATTAGTACCATACGTAATGGTGAGAAACCTATTTTTTTCTCAATAAGATCAGAAACAAAGGATGTACTCTTTCACTACTATTTGATATCATATTGGGACTCTTATGTCATGTAATAAGACAAGAAAAGGGAGAAGTGTGCACATGTTGTAAAAGCAGAGAATGTTTCCTCACAGATCTATGTAGAAAGTCTGAAAAAACTGACAAAAACATTCTTAGAACTAATAAGTGATTATAGCAAGAGTGAATGATACAAAGTTAGTATAGAAAAGTCAACTCGTTTTTTACACACTGCAGAATGAACAAGTGGGATTTGAAATAAAAAAGTGCAGCTTATATTGGTACCCTAATAATGAAGTATTTGTGTATAAATTTAGGTAAGCATTTAAAATCTGTATGCTGAAAATTATAAAACTCATAAAAGAAATTAAGGAAAAGCAAAGTAAAGAGATATTCCATGGTCATAAATAAGAAAATCCAATATTGTCAAAATGTCAGTTCATCCTAACTTGGTTATGGATTTAATGCAACTCCAGTCAAAATTCCATGTTATAGATCATGGATAACACCAAACTGATTGCAAAGTTTAGGTAGAGAAACAAAAGTCCTACAACAGACAACAAATTGTAGGGGGAAAAAAGAGGTCAGAAGATTTACACCACCAGATTTCGAGATTTACTTTAGGACATCCAAGGCAGCTAAAAAGACACAGTTCTTAACTTCCCTGTCACAAAGAAGAAAAACATGCAGCTACATTTTAAACTGAGTGACCATGAGAAAACAACTGAAAATCAGCAAGAGAGAGAGAGATTGGAATGTTGTAAGACTCAGAGACCTGTGATAATCATTTAATGAGAGAAACAAAATCCTCCAGCATCTACTACCCAGGCTTCACAGCCAGGGGAAGGGGGTCTCCCTTTTGCAGGGATAATACTGAACGAGAGAGTGCTGGAAAATGCTATCAGTGCAGATGCTGGTGATACCAGCTACCACAATCCTCACGAGGTAGCAGCCCACTTAGATAAGTGGAAATGTGCACAGCAGACTTGCTTTGGAAAAGAATGTTCACTGGAAATGTGCACAGCAGACTTGCTTTGGAAAAGAATCTTACATCGCCTCTGAAAAAAGCGACAGTATACTGTAACCAGGAGGCATCATGAAAAGTGAAGCATGGTCTGAATTTGGGCTACTCTGGGGGTCAGAATATCTCACTTCTTATATTTGTCCCTGCAGATATGCCACTGCTTTGGCTTGGGGAATAGCTGCCTTATAAACACAACATTGTCCAGTGTGACTGTAACAGAGGCCCAATGGGTGTTCTGTATTGTTGGAGACATATGTGACACAGAGGGAAGTGGTTGCATTGTCCCCAACAACCAGAAGATCACAGAGCTTGCCCTCTGAGTTCAAGGGTGGTTCCAGCCGGATGTGGATTCACTGCAATGACAGGACTGATGCCAGGAGCTCAAGTGGTTTCCAAATCCCCTATCCTCTGTGTCACACTCAAGTACTTCTTGCTGATAGGGCAGGAAAGTAAGACTGGTTCTGGCTGTCACCCTACTGTAGGGTTTGTACAGCTTGGTGGGTGCAGGCAACTTTGTCTGGCTCCTGTCAAAGTTTTACTCCTGAGTTGGTGCTACTATCAAAGCAGCTCAGAGGAAAACTGTATTTCTGTCTGGTACCTCAACTACAGGTTTCCCACCACACTGTCTGCATGCATAACACCCAGTCACCTGTTACCAATAGAATGAGAAGACACCCTTGTCTCTACTACTGCCTTTTCCATGGGGGCATACTGAGCAGTCCTTGAGCAACCCTGTGTTATGCACCCTTGTGTGTGCAATGCAGCTGAGAGTTGAGGAGAGAAAAAGCTCTAGTTTTAACTGTGCCCGAACTCTGAGTATGCACAAAGAAGGCTGAAGGAAACATTGCCCAGTGCCAGCTGAAGTCTCATTCCTGGGTATGTACTGCCATCTGGCCGACAGGCCTCCACCTAGGCAGTTCCCACTGCTGCCCTGTACCCATACTTTGTCTGATCATGCACTCCCATCAGGACTTGCTAAGAGTTACACAGAGGGACGTTGGTGTTCCTGCCATCCACTTTTACCATGCAGCATCTGGCCCTGGGCCATTGATTAGTCATAATACAAGTGCCTCAGGACCCTCAGCATTTCTAGGATTTCCAGTGCCAGAAGTCCTTGCTAGTAGCACAGCTAGCATCAACAGTGTACACGGATTCACAGATCACAAATAGGAGCCACCATTCCACTGTAAAAGCAACCACAAAGTTGAATACTCCCACATCTACTGTATATGCACTATACCTACCTGAACTGCTAGCTTGTTTGCATTCTTGCATGGCCTGGAAAGACTGCGAATATCTTCAAGTTCATCATGGTAGGTGCTGAATCCAAAGTCATTAATTACTAGCAATAAGCTATAGGGAGACAACACTATGGTGCCTAGAAAGAAACAAAGCCAACATTTTGTAACAAACCAATACTCTGACACACATCTTTAAGAGAAAGCAGCTTACTAAGAATCCTACTCAATAAAAGTGATAGAAATACCTGCTTTGAGCACCAGATGGACAAATCTCAGTGTAGGGGCACAAGAAAAATGAGAAAACAAGGCAATGTGATATCCCCAAAGGAATATAATAACTCTCTAGCAGCAGATTCCAAAGAGGTTGATATGAATGAAATGTCTATTAAGAATTCAAAATAATGATTATAAAACAGCTGAGTAGCAACAAGGATGGTATATACGGTTACATGAAATTAAGATAACAATGTAAGTAGGATATGGATGAGAAATTCAACAAAGAGATTTTGACTTAGAACCAGACAGAAATCTCAGCAATGAAGAGCTCAACAAGTCAAATAAAAATATAATTGAAAGCCTGAATAACAGACCAAATCAAACAGAAGAAACAATATCTGAAGTTGAATACAGACCTTTTGAAACATGACAAAAAATGAAAAAGAAACTAAGGAAGAATGAAGACAGGATTCAAGATCTTTAGGATATCAGAAAAAGAACAATGTCTGTATTTTCAGAATACCTGAGGAAAAGAAGTAAAATATTAAATACATAGATTGTATTCAATGAACCAATAGGAGAGAACATGCCTAATCATGAAAAGATGTGGGCATCCAAGTACAGAAGACATAATATATCCCAAATAGACATGACCAGAAAAGATATTATCATAGACTGTTACAGTCACATTGTTAAAAGTACAAGACAAAGAAAAAATTCTAAAATATGGAAAAAGTACAAAGTCACTCTTAATGACATCCCTGTGAAACTGATAGAAGATTTTTCAGCAGAACCTTTATAGGCTAGGAGAGAATGGAATACAATGGTTCCTCAGTTCACAACTCAGTTCTCTACTTGATTCAGGTCACAAATTGACCTGGATGAGAAATGAATCAAATTCTCCCATAAATTCAACCATGAGCTTAATTGATGAATATTTTCAGAACAGAATACAGTAAAACTAGAGATCAATAATAAAAGAAATTTTAGAAATTAATCAAACATACAGAAATTGAACAACACATTTTTGGGTGGACAATGAATCACTAAAGACATCAAAAGGGAAATTTAAAAATTCATCAAAACAAATGAAAATGGAAACAAAGCATTCCAAATCTTAGACACAGCAAAAGCAGAACAAAGAAGAAAGTTTTTAACATTAAATACCTATATAAAAATTTTAAAAATTCAATTAAACCACCTCACGAGGCATCTCAAGGACTTAAAAAAGCAAGAGTAAATCAAACCCAGCATTAGTAGGAGGACAGAAATAATATTGATAAGAGCAGAAAAAAATGAAATAGAGACTAAAAACTACAAAAGGTCATTGAACTACAATCTGAAAATCGTTGGTTGTTTAAATGATGAAAAAGTAAATCTTTAACTGAACTAACCCCCCCAAAAAAGACCCAAATAAATAAAGTTAAAAACTAAAAATGAGACATTATACTCAATACCATAGAAACACAAAGGATCATTGGGGACTGTTATGAGAAGTTAAGTACTAAAAATATTGGAAAAGCTAGAAGTAATTAGCAAATTTTTGGACACACGTGACCTCCAAAAATTGGATCACAAAGAAAAAAGAAGAATTGAACAGACCAAAAACAAGTAATGGTACTGAATCAATGATATATTCTCCCAAGCAAAGAAAAGTCCGGGTATGAATGTCTTTACTGGAAAGTTTTACCAAACATTTAAAAAGTGCTATTGTCAGTTATTCTCATACTATTCCAAAGGATTAAAAGGAAGGCAACCATACAAACACATTTGTGAGGCTAGATATACTTATAAAGCCACAGTCACCAAAGTAGCATGATATTGACAGAAAGAGGTACATAGGTCAGTGAAATAGAATAGCAATCCTAGAAGTAAACCCACACATCTACAGCCAACTGAATCTCCATAAAGGCATCAAAATATACATTGGAGAAAGGACCCTATTCAGTAAATGATGCTGGGTAAACCGAATATCCACATGTAGAAGGCTAAAACTTGACTCTTGTCTCTCAAGACAAAAATCAATCAAGATGCATCAGAAACCTAAATGTAAGATCTAAAACTCCGAAACTACTTGAAGAAAATATATGGAAACACGGCAAGATATTGGTACAGGCAATTATTTTCTGAATAGGGCCCCCAAAGCACAGGAAACAAAACCAAAAATTGTCCAATGGAATTACGTCAAACTAAAAGGTTTCTGCACTGCAAAGGCAAAAACGAACGATGTACTACATGGAAGAAAATATTTGCCGACTTAATCTGACAGAGTTAATATTTAGACTGTGTGAGGAACTCAAAGAACACGAAAAGCAATACAAACGGAAAAAACCAAGTATTTTAATTAAAAACAGCCACATGATCTGTGTAGATATTTCTCAAAAAAAAGAAATACAAGTGGCTATTAAATACATGAAAATATGCCGAATATAATTTATTATAAGGAAAATACAAATCAAATCTACAATGGGATACCATCTCATCTGAGTTAGATTGGCCACTATCAAAAAGACAAGAAAAATATTGGTGGGAATATGGAGAAAAAGGAACCCTGGTACACTGTTAAAAGTCTGTAAATTAATATAGTCATTGAAGATGGAAGGGAGGTCCCTCAAACATTAACAGTAGAATTACCCTGTGATCCAGCTGTCATAACTCTCCTGTATGGCCATGTAGCACTATTCACAAAAACTAAGATGTGGAACCAACCTAGATGCCCATCAACAAAGAAATGAAGAAAAGGTGTTTATATATAACAGTATTATTCAGTCGCTGAGAAGAAAATGAAATCATGTTATTAGCAGCAAAATGGATAGAACTGAGGGATGTTATGCTAGGTGAAATAACCCAGACATAGAAAGACGAGAACGACGTGTTCTCTGTCATATGTGGAAGTCTAGAAAAAGTCAACCTGAAAGTAAACTAGTGACTACTAGAGACTGGAAAGGGTGCAGGGGGTGTGGTGGGGTGTGGTAAAGAGAGGCTGGATCTGATCAGTGCATGATGCATCATGTATGAAAATGTCACACGGAACTCCTTTGATATATATAATTAATATTAATTAAAAATTTAAAAATAAAATGTCAGACTGCAAAGCTACAGTAATTAAGTGTGGTATTAGTAATACAGAAATTTATGAACAAAACATAGTACTCAAAAATAGATCCACATAAGATTTACCACAGATACATTCAATTGATATTTGATGAATGAGCAAAGGTAATACAATGGAGCAAAGATTGTCATTTCAACAAATTGTGCTGGAACAAGTAAATATTCACAAGCAAAAAAAAAAAACTGGGCATAGATTTTACATCTTACACAGAAATTAAGTCAAGATTGATTAAAGGTTTTAATGTAAAATTCAAAATTGCAAATGTTCTAGAAAATAACATAGGAGAAAACCCTAATGATGTTGGGTACATCAGTTTTTTAACCATAACACTGAAGGGAAAGTCCATAAAACAAAATAATTGAGAAACTAGATTTCATTAAAGTGAAAAAGCTATGATCTCCAAAAGTCAAATATCAAGGAAAGGAGAAGACAGTATTTACTCAGAATCTATAAAGAACTATTAAAGCTCAATAGTAAGCACACTATCAGATTTAAAAAATGAGACAAAGATTATAACAGATGCCTTACCAAAGAAGATACACAGATGGAAAATAGACACAAAAGGCCAGGCCAGCTGGGCATGGTGGTGCATGGCTGTAATCCCAATACTTTGAGAGGCTGAGGCAGAAAGACTGCAATTTGAGCCTAACTTGGGCAACTTAGCAAGACCTTGTCTTAAAATTATTCAAAATAATAATAATAATAATAATAATAATAATAATAATAAAGAAATGGGCTGGAGGTGTAGCTCAGTGAGAAGTCTCTGGCTTCATTCCCTAGTACTAAAAACACCAAAGCCAAAACCAAACAAAAATGAAAATGAAAACAAGCAAGAAAGATGATCCACAACATATCATCAGGGAAATACAAATTAAAACAATGAAATATCACCACACACTTATTAACATGGCCAAAATCTACAACATTGACTACACTTAAAACTGGTGAAAATGTAGAACGGCAGCAGCCAGGCGTGGGGGCGCACACCTGTAATCCGGGTGCTTGGGAGGCTGAGGCACCTGGGCTGCATAGTGAGTTTAAGCACAGCCTGAACTATATAACGAGAGCCTGTCTCATAAAACCAAACCAAAACAAAAAAGAATGTAGAACAACAGGAATGCTCATTGCTGGGTGTGCAAAACGGTACAATCACTTAGACAGTTTGGGTTTTTTTGTTTTGTTTTGTTTTTAAAGAAACTTTTACAATACAATTCAAGCTGTCATGCTCCTTGACATTTATTCAAAGGAGGTGAAAATTTATGACTACACGAAAACCGGCACGCAGCTGTTTATAGAAGCTTTATTTGCAATTGTTAAATTTGGAAGGACTACATGAATTTCCTTCAGTATGTGGCTCTTGAACAGCCCAGACAGCTGCAGTGCCCTCGCTAAAATTTGTGCTGCTCCGGCAGTGCTTCAAGGAGCCGCCCTCCAAAGTGTATGAATGGGGTGAGTTGTTACAAGGTAATTTTCCTTTTGGCCAGCAGCTGCCCAAATAATGGACCTCCAGGGGCCGACTGCCTGCCCCCCAACCCCAGCTACATCATTGCAAACAAGGGAATATTATTTACTCAGTGCTAAAGGGATGAATCACAGCCTAGAAAGACATGAAGAAACCTTAAGTGCCTATTACGAACTATATAATTTCAACTAAGTGACATTCTGGGAAAGACAAAACTATGAAGAGAGTGGAAAGACCAGTGGTTTGCTAGGGGTGGAGGAAGGAGGAGTAATGGAGAGGCAGAGCGCGGAGGAATCTAGGGGGCAGTGAAAACACCCTGAGATACTACAGTCATAGGTACTTGCTATTATACATTTGTCCAAACCCATAGAATGCTGCACATGAAGCAAGGATCCTCATGTAAACTGTGGGCTTTGCGTGTTTACCACATGGACAAATAAGTTCGTCAGGTGCAGAGTTTTACCTCTCTGGTGGGGAATGTTGATAATGGGGAAGACTATACATATATATGGTCATAGAATAGATGGGGAATCTTTGCACTTTCTTCTCAACTTTGCTATGAATGTAACATTGCTCTGTAAAAATAAATAGTTGAAAAAGTCCCCTTGGCCCTTCCTTTATAAAAACAACTGATATGGAAATAAAGTCTTTTATTCAAAGGTCAGTAATCACAAAGGAAACATCATTAAACTTGATGTCTGTGCCTTTATAGATAGACACCATCAAGAACAAAGGAGAACTAGAAGGAAAAATTAGTGAAGAATAACAAAAAATAAACAAAAGTAATGCCAATGCAACTAAACCACCAAATGAAGCAAACAGCACCATAAAATAACAGGTCAAGTCAGGATTCTAAAAGTCAGAAAAGTGTAGTAAGGATACATAAGAAAAAACAATAATGTTGGTTGGTCTACAGAAAGAAAGGAAGATAAAATTGAAGCCAACAGTGCATCTGAAATGGGAAGAAACAGAATAGCAGCATAATATAAATTGGGTAAGCCACAGAATACAGGGATAGAAAATCAAAGTTACAAGAATTAGTGGGAAATATTACTTATCTTATAGGTAGAAGGAGGTATCTATGCTATGTCTATGTAATTGAAAACCTTGATAATAATGGAAACAAGCAACTGAAGCAAATATTAAGAATTATGATTTCTAAAAATTTAAAATATAAAGAAATTCTTGAATACACACTTGGAAGGTCATTCTAGAGTCCAGGAAAGGAAGGACATAGAATGGTCACATGGGACTTACTGTTCTGAATGTTAAAGGAGAAGTTCATTGAATAGACAAAGGAAAAACATTTGAATCATGAACAAGGTGGGGAATTAGCTCGAGGAAATGCTGAAAGACAGACAGACTTGCTTCAAACAACCTCAGAAATAGAAAATATCACGGAACAACCTTCCATCCAAGCAAACTGCTAATGTTATTTGAAAGAAGCAGAGAAACATTTTGGAAAAGGGAGGACAGGAAGAGAAGCACTTCCAGGTATCTTTTTAAGAGAACATGCTGGGAGAAAACTTTAGGCCATTTGTATACAGTTATAAAAATTAGAAGATAAATCAGACGAGACAAAACAAAGTATTTGTAGTGAGGGATGAAACCTTTTAATTATAGGACAGAGGCTAAATGCCATGCAAGGATAACAGTTTCAGAGTAGAATATGTTTTATTAAACTTCAAAAAGTTGGAAGAAGAAGGAAAAGGACAAGTGAGAATGAGAGTATAAAAACAATGACTTTTCTCACATTTTAAAGCCAAGAATGGTGAATTGATCACTAGAAGCATAACAAAAAAAAAGGTAGACACTAGAAAACATAATACTGTGAGCTGACTCAGGTGAAAAAGTTGATGGGGAAAGAGAAAATTCACTAGTTTATTTTGTTCTTTGCAGAAAGTTAATTGATATTATTTAAGCAAATAGAGAATTGATAGTTATTATTAATTTTAGAGTTAAAATAATTGTTAGAACATAGATGTAAGTCTTCCAAATATCAAAGCACACACAGAAACTGAATAAAACAAAACAAAACAAGCAAAGAGAGAGAACATGTATTAAAGGTTTAGAAAAATGCTATCAACAAATCTTTATGTCTGGAGGCTAGAGGTACAGTTCAGGTTAACTTGTGTTTGATCCCAGGCAAAAAAAATCCCCCAAAAACTAAAAAACAAAACGAAACAAAATAGAACAAGAAAACAAACAAACAAACAAAAACCCCAAAACCAAAAAAACACCCCACATCCCTTTGCAGTAAGTATTAATAGTTAGAATCGTTATGGCTATTGCTCTAGTGGTGTATATATAGACCAACAATTGGTGGATTAAATGCCAACTAAATAATTAATGCTTTTTTTACTGGAGGTTCTATCAGACATTCCCAGCATATTAAAAATGATAGACAATCCTTTTCTTGTTCCCTATAATTGCATGTACTTTCTCATTAACCATCTAGCTAAATACATCCAGATCAATGGCAAGTTCTTAAACCAAAAGGTAGTTTGTTTTTCTTAAAATTGCTAGAACATTTTTGTATGGGAAATGTATGCCGAATGCCAGTGATAAGGTGGCTAAAATTTGTTATTTGAGCAAAGGAAAGCTGTTTTAGGCAGCAGAGTGGCATTAGTCTTTTAGCCCTTTCTTTTTGGAGCAAGTAAGTGAAGAGAGATTATTTTGGAAGAGCTGCTATATCATAGTACCTCAAGTTGGGTGTGCTTAACAACGGAAATGTATTTATCTTCTCACAGTTCTGGAGGGAAGAAGGCCAAGATCAAGGTATCCTGACAACTGGGTCTGTTTGAGGTCATGAGAGACAATTTGGTCCATGCTTCTGTCCTAGTTTCTAGTGTTTTTTTTTTTTTGGCAATATCTGATATTATTTGACTTTGTAGACACATAATTTTGACCTCTGCCTTTATCTTTACATGGTCTCCTCTGTACACACCTTTCTGCACAAATTTTTCCTTTTCTTAAGAAAACCAGTCATCTTGCATTAGGGAGCCATCCTAATCCAGTGTAATTCCATCTTTGCATCTGCAACAAAAATTTCTAAATAAAGTCACATTCTGAGGGACAAGGCATGAGGACCTCATATATGTACTTTTGCACTTGATCTTAGCCAAAAGGCCGAGAAGCGATATATATATGTACTTTTGAAGGACACAATTCACCTTGGTGAGAGAAGGGAGGGAGGTGGCGCTGAACCACTGATGAAACAGAAAGTCTAATTTGCCAGACTAGGAAAATAAAAGTCAACTGGATGCCAGTGAGAATCATGTTAAAATCAGGTGCCATGAGTGGTGTACATGCTAAATGTCATTGGCACTTCTTTAAGTATATCTACCCTCAAAGCAGGTAACTCTGCTTATAGCTCTGTGTCACTGATGTGTGGCAAAGGAGATAAGTACATTAGAGCACTAGAAGAAGCACTTATTAGGATCTAAACTAATCATTTGGAAACAGGACATCTAATATGATAATGGAAATATTCTTGAATTTTTATGACTTTCCGAATTGACTAACTGCTCAGTTTCTGCACAGCAAGTAATTTCTAAGCAGTGTAATATTGTTAAGTAAGCCTAATTCATTGTTGTTTCTTTAAAAGCCTCCCCAAATCTCATCTGGACTGTTAACTCCTCACAGGGATGCACACACATTCTTCTGGGGTCACCCATGTTGTAACAGCCCTTCGTTACAAAGTAGGTAAATGCAGCTGGCTCCATGTTTCACTTATTGAAATATACCCAATTGGTTACTTTTCTCTCCTTGTTGAGACAAAATACCTGACACCCAAAATTAGGGAAGGAAAGATTTATTTCTTACAGTTATGGAGGTTTTAGTCCATACTCAGCTGGTTCCAAGGCAGGGTGGCGTGGCTGAGGTCAGCCGTTCATGGTGGCTGGAAGCAGCAAGAGCAAACAGTGCAAAAGAGGGATAAACACGCCTCCTTCCCAACCTTATATTGTATGCCAGCTCCACCTTTGGGAGGGTGCAGCACTAACACTGTCAATTCCAGCCCTAGAGAACAAATCAATCACAAACACTAGATTCAGCTGCCTCCATGACTGCATCAGGCTTGGGGGGGCCATCTAGACACAAACCGTAACACCAATGCAGGTAAGACTCAAAGACTTTTACCTCCTCCATATAGTAAAGAAACTGTCCCACAGAACTCTGCTTCAGGTGATTGATCAATAATTCACAGATAGGGCACCAGCATGTAAAAGAGTGCAGTACCTGATGGTGTTGAAAATTAGTAATATAAGCTGAGTGTGGCGGTGCATGCCTATCATCCCAGTACTCAGGAAGGGTAAGGTAGGACTGCAAATTTGAGCTCAATGTGGGCAATTTAGGTCTTCCTAAGACCTCATCTCAAAAAATTAATAAGGGTCTGGGTACAAAGGTCACTGTGAAAGCCTTGAGTTCAATTCTCAGTACTAAAAATGAAACAAACCAACAAAACAAAGCAAAAAAAAAAAGTGAAACAAAAACACTGATGTTTAGAGTGACTTTTTCCTTCAGTGGGATTTAGCTTCATTTTGTATTGAGTATATAGTCAGAGAATTGTCTGTCTTATTCTGGTGTTTGCGTGATTTTAATCCTTAGTGTGCTCCCATCTGCCTTGTATAACAAGAGAGTATGCCACAGCTCGGGCGTCACCATGTGCATGAAATGCCACACTATTTCTATATTTTCATCTTTGTTTCTAGTTATGGAAGTGTTCCATTTATGGAAGGGACAAATATTCTTTAATAATAAAGAGAAAGTTAAAGAAAAGTACAAAATAAGTATCAAATATATATTTTAGTAAAAATTTTACAGGTAAAATGCAAATGCCTAAAATTGGGGAACCAGTGAATTCATTCTTTCATTCCAGTCATCCAAATAACAGAACCAAGTACTCCCCCCCCAGTTGTTCAATGAATTAGTTTAATTGTAGGAAAAAATTCTATTCTTCACTCACGTTTGTGTATTTTGGTTGGTTACAAAACAAAATCTCAGAAGTGAAACAAACCTCTTTTGCTGCAGTGGAGGCAGGACTGAATTTCAACTGCCTTTGAAGCTGGCGGCAAGGCCTTGGCCTTCTTTTCTGTTTTTATCCCTAGATACTGTTTTGCATTATATTTGACCCCACATGCCACATTTGGTCCTTTGAAGCATAGGCGGAGTGTACAAAAAGGAAGATGATTAATCAGTATTTGTTGAATAAATGAATATGTAAGTGAATGAATAAGTAAACAGAAAACAGATGAGCTGAGAGGGAGAATGGCATAGCCCTGATTGTTCTCAGTCTCCTGTTTTTAATAAGCGGGGTTGATGCAAGGAGCATACTGCGATTTAAACAAGGAAGATAGCACCCTACGTGGAATAGATGTGGAAACGTGAACCCTGAATCAGCAGGGAGTTAGAGACAAAACAGCTCCTTAGCAATGTTTGTCTTCTTCCCAGATGTGTTTGCAGGGGTGGCTGATGAGCCCAAGTAAGGAATGGACACTGAAAAGAGTCTACAGTCCCTTAGCTGGACCTCGGGATCAGATGTGTTAATTCCCAATTCATAGGAATCATGAAAATACAAGTGTTTCTTGTTGCAAAGAAAAGTTTCTAGATACCACTTGGATGGGAACTTAGCATGAATTGGTGACAGAGAAAAGAAACACGGAATAGACAGTCTTTGTTTTTGTTCTCTGTTCAAGAAAGGCAGCAGCATGACACCATCAACATTGCTCTTCTAGGGACAAGAGAAAAACCCTCCTGCCCTTTTGAAAGTTGTTTCATTCCAGTTAGTAGGATGACTAACTGGCTAGTGAGGAAAATACTCATGGCAGAACAAAGAGAAATACCAGGGTGAATTTAACTTTTTGTTCTTAATGGTTTAGCTTTTACCATTAGCTTTTACTTGTACTATAGTAATTTACTTACATATCTTAGTTCTCCTTTTAAATTCAACTCTCCCAGAAGATAGGGTCTATTTGTGGCTCATTTTTGTTTTCTCCTCAGTACTTACTTCTTCAGAAACAATAGGTGCTCAATACGTAACAGGTAAATGCGTGAATGGAAGTAGGCATTTTAAAATTGCCACAGCTGCTATATAACTTCTTTTCTATAAATGTTTAGGACCTACAATAAACCAGACCCCCCCTTAACCACTGCAAGAAATGAAATTATCAGTGCAGTTGCTTCTGTTCTCAGGACATTTGCAAACTCATGGCTGAGGTAGTTATGAACCTAATTGCTTTTATACAGCTAAGAACATAAGCAAAAATGATACAGGAATAAGACAAAAAATATGTGGGCTCACTGGGAAAGTGGAATCAGAAATTCCGAGAGTTGCATGCACAGGGATTGAGAAAACACATTTGATGGAAAACTTGAAGAATGGAATTCAATAGGTATGCATAGCTTTCAAGAAGATATCCCTGGGAAAAATTAGGCTATAAACAGAGTTTGGAGATGGGATAGTATGTTTTGGGTCAATGGGTAGTTTTGAGAGATTATAATAAGTAAGAATTAAGGAGTTTAAAGCACATTGGGGCATAATTCTATGGAACCTTAAAAACCCAGTAAAGTTGTTCGGATTGAACTTTTAATAATGAAAGTAGTGGAGCAGGAACATGACATTATAAAAGCTGCTATTCAGGACCTCATCTGACCACTAAATCCAGGAAAGGGCTGCGTATTAATATGGACTCTTCAAGGGTTGACCTTTTCTTTCCAGAAGTGATGGGTGCACTATCAAAAGGACCCTTCAAATGATGACAGAAAAGTCAGGAATGACTCCATGATGAAATTTACTGCAAGTGACAAGAAAGGACCACATGAGTGCAACTATGACAGGGTCCCGCTAAAGTACCTGATGCATTTGTTTCTATTTGAGGTGATTAGGAAAAGGAAAAAGAAAAAAAGCTCCTGTTGAAAATTCTCCATTAAAGGCAACAACCAAGTGTCTATTTTTACTTTCATACAGGAAATGTTATTCCAGGGCAATCAAGTACTCAAAGATGATGAGAGGAAGCTCTACTTCGTAAAAGAACATCAGCTGATACACATAGCATGAGTGAAAGAATTAGGAAAAGTATTTTGCAAAGTGCAATCTCTAATTGATTAATTAGATCATGGCACTAATTTTCATTTGGTATAAAACTATTAGACAAATAGAAGTCTAAGCCTATAAAGAAAACAACCCAAGAGAGATCTCATTTTTCCCCTGGTCAAAACTCACTATTGACCTACAGTGAATTAGCCAGTTTTCTGTCAACATAGTGAAATACCCAAGGCAATTAAATTATAGAAAGAGAAGATTGTGGCTTTGGGCATCTTGAAAGGGTGGCACATGATGACTGGAGTGCATGGTGGAGCAAACCAATCACAATTCAAACCAACAAGCAAAGAGGAAGAAGATACTGGAGTCTACAGTCTCTTTTAAGACTGAAGGATCTCCCACAAGGCGATACCTTGCAGAGGTTTCACCACTTTTTAATAGCATCACCCCAGGAATGAAGGCTTGAACATATGGAGCTTCAGAAGGCACTCATCCAGATCACAGCACTGAAAGCTCAAGTTCTTGGGCTCACAGGTTCTCTTATGATCTGTCTCTATTGCTTCTGTGACTCCAGCCTCACTGTGTACCCCTCACCCTTGCAATTCCAGCCACACTGATCTCTTTATTAGTCTTTCACTCGGCATCTGGTGTCTGAATTGTTTTCCTGCCAGATAACCTGCATGGCTCTTTCCTGCTAGAAGTCCCCATCAAGGGTCATCTTTCCAACACCTGTTTTAGAAACATACCCCACACCACTATCAGCCCCTGGCATTCCTGGTCTCTCATCCCATTCTTTTCCCATTAGGCAATTATAAACTTCCAACCTATGATTTTATTTTCTTACACTGAGAGGCAGAGAATTTTGTCTTGGAGTCATCATAAAAATCCTAGTCATCTAGAATAACTAACACCTACAATGTAGTAGTTGATCACATATTTGTTTAATATAGTGAATAAAAGGCTTAAAGGTAGTTTTTTTTGTGACTCTCACTTGTTTCCAAAGATAAAATTACAGTAATTGAGTTGAAAGATCTTAACTGGCTTTTTTCAATTGTAGATGTGGGCTACATTTCATTCCATAAAATAAAGTGGTCCAAAGAGTTGATCAGAGGAAGTTGGTTTTATAGACAGAAAAAAGACTGAAGAAAGAATAAAAAAAAGTAGATTTGTATTTTCAATATTATTTTCCTTGTAAGGTGGGAATACGGTAACAGAACAAAAGGAAAAGGATTGGTCAATGTTGGATTACTTTTTTCTTCTGGTAAAGGTTAAGCAGAGGGAATTTTATTATCATGCCACTGGCCTACTTGGGAAATTTGTCTACTGTTTCTCTCTCCTGATTTCTCAGAAGGTCAGATAACAACTTGGCTTTGGTTTGATGATGTGGAATATTAGCATGAGTGACTCCATTTTGCTTTTTAATGGTCTATTAGGGCCCAGTGGAGGAGTTGAGTCCAGTATGATGGCCTCTGAAATTTTTTATTTAACATTTGGTAAATGGCTTCTGCTCTGTCTCTACATGCAGTTATGGCACCAATCACAAGTGTGGTCTCGCTTCTGTGTACACAAAGGAGACATCTTGGCCCATGGGCATTCACTATCACAAATATGTGAGATGTGGTACCTAATTAGAAGATAAGGGAAATATATTAATGTTGAGAAATTAATGAGCTTGGGGAAAAGAAAAATCAGCACCTCTGACAAAGAAATCTGTTAGAAAACCAAAATGCAGCAGAGAGCAAGAAAGGGGGCATCTCTAATTTCCAGACCAGAACCTTCTGTTTTAGAGATCAAGAAGTTTTGCTTTTCATAGACTTTATTAAGCATCCAGCAGAATTCTCTCAATGTTAAGGCAGCTTCTCTGCCCCTTCCTCATTTTTTGAGCTATTCTATGAACCACCTTATGGCCCACCCATTATTAAGAGAATGTTTAATCTGACCAGGGAATAAAGCAATCTGCTTCTTCAGCCTTGGAGTACCTTTCCCCCCATAGGAGACGTCTTAAATAGTATCACCTGTCTGGAGTCAGGAAACAATGGGGAGGAGGCAGAATTAAATGTTCAATCCTAAAGCTGGCTGAAAAACCATTCCATTCCCCCTTGTAAAATTGGCTTTGTCTTTTTTTGCTCTGAAGATTAGGATCTTTTATGGTTTCCATTCCAGTGGCTAAGAACTATACGAATTAAAAATTTTGAGTCCACTGTCTGGGTGTCAGGGGTCAGTAATTCCATGGGCACTGGATACTGCCCTCTAGGTTGAATAAATATCAGACTGTACACATACATATATGCTATTTTCAAAATGTAGGTGTTACTGGGAATAATGAAATGAGGATCCTAACAAAACTGTTTCTGAAATCACAGTATGGTTTGTCATAACATAGTAACCCTCTGTCACAACAGTTCAAATAAAATTGTTATTGTGACAATAGGAAACAAAAAATGTGTGGGTAAAACACAGCATGGGGATAAGCCATCTAGATCAAGTATATCATTTATGTGAAGAACCAGAGAGATGGATGGGTGTTAAGGTTTTCTGGTGAAATGATCAAGGGTGGGTAGAATCCAAGATAGCATCCAGCTATTGTACTGTGCCCTCAGCAGCCACACCAATGTGTCAGCCAGTTCCAGTCTTGCAGCGCACCTCACTGAATGTATGTTCCCTTGTCCCCTGGCTTCTGATAGCTCAACCTCTGCTTGGAAATGTTGGCTCAAGGGCCAGAGTGCTCTGCAAAAGGAGAGTTTTATTCTTCAAAGTAAGATGTGATGTTTGCCAAAAAAGCAGCTAGAGGCGGAGAACATGCAAGTCTTCTCAGTATCTATGGACCCCAACTCTTCTTTCAACTGGGTGATCTGCCCTTCTGCTAACCAACTCACTGATCCAGCCTGGGAATTTTTTCAAAA
The DNA here is from genome assembly GCA_004365215.1 of Cuniculus paca. NCBI lineage: Eukaryota > Metazoa > Chordata > Mammalia > Rodentia > Cuniculidae > Cuniculus > Cuniculus paca. The sequence goes on from RJWT010009321.1 coordinate 23,925, forward strand.
TGGAAATCTATGGATTCTTCAATAGGTCTTTGAGCATGTAGTATGTACTGTGGCAAGAACCATCTCAGAATAGGAAAAGTCTGTCTTTACAGAGCTGATGCAGAACTAATGGGAGACAGGAAATAAATATGTTGTGAGAGACAGGACATGCAGGACAGGAAATGGAGAGACATGGAGGGGAGGGAAGTTATCTGAGGATGTTTCCTACTCTGCTGAGGACTAGGACCAAAATCCTGAATGTCTTACAGACTTTGCCTAATCTATGCTAGGCTGTCTTCATAGCTTTACCTTATACCAGATGTCTTCCACCCATGTAGCTCAAACTTTCTGTGAGATCCTGACACCTCTGCAGAGAAACTTCCTGCCAATGGGCCTTTGCATATGTTGCTGCTTCTTCTCAGAGCACTATTCCATTCCCACAATGCCCCTCTTCCTCCTAGTCAGGTCTTCAGAAGGTTCCTCAATGGTTATTTCAAACAGGAAGACTTCCTGACCTTCCCTGGGAAACATGCTTCTTCAGATAATTCATCATACCCATAATTTACATTCTTGGCTGATTTGTGTCTGTTTCATTTGTCACTAGAATGTAAACCCATAAAGGTAAAGACCATGTATTATTTGGTTTATCCTAATACCCAATCAAGTAGGAAATTTAATACATACAGAGAGAGAATGAGTAAAGAAATTATCTGAAGATTCTCTTTATGGATTGTTAAAATCTCAGCTCAAGATTTGGTGAGCTCCTCATGCTCCTCCTGAAAATTTAACTGAAGTAAAATCCACATATCATAAAATTAACCTTTTAAACTTGTACACAGTGGCATTTAGTGCATTTATAATATATTACCAACATCTTTATACAGTTCTAGTATTTTCATTATTCGGAAGGAAAATATGCCTACCAGTTAGGCACTCAGTATCCTTCCGGCCCGTCTTAGCCCCTCACAACAGTGGATCTGCTTTGTGAGTTGCTCATTCTGCATATTACACATAAGTGGAATCATTTAAGATGTGACTTTTGTATCTGACTTATTTCACTTATAATGTTTTTGAGGATTCTTGACATTGTAAAGTGTACCAAAATTCCATTTTTCGCTATGACTGACCAACATGACATTGTACTGACGTGGTACATTATGTTTATCCATTCATGATTTGGTGGCCATTTGTACTGGCTTCATTTAAATTTTGATGATTAATAATAGCACTGTTTTAGCCCTTGTACAAGAGAATTTTTTTCCTTTGGATTTTCAATACCAGTTTTCAACTATTTTGCCTGTATATGAAGAAGTGGAGTTATGGAATTGCTGGGTCATATTATGATTCCATAA
>RJWT010009322.1:0-25255 GCA_004365215.1 Cuniculus paca
AGCTTGTGATCGGGAAAGGAAAGACCTCTTAAAAATAATGAGGAACCAGAAAATAAAAATTCAATGACTGCAAGATGCTGCAAAGCAAATAATTTAAGAGTGATAGTTATCAATGAAGAAACACAGGTCAATACAAATGCCATTAAAATTCTGTTTACAGAAGTAATAGCAGGAAACTTCCCAAACATGGGAAAAGGATGCAATATTCAGATAAGTGAGGCATATAGAACTCCAGCTAGCCATAACCAAAGTAAATCTACACCCAAACATATAATAATCAAGATTCCAGAAATTCAGCACAAGAACAGAATATTAAAAGCTGTTAGAGAAAAGAAACAGATCACTTATAATGGAAAACCCATCAGAATCACAACAGACTTCTCAACACAAACCATCAAGTCAAGAAGAACTTGGAGTGAAGTATTTCAAGTCCTGAAAGAAAACAACTTCCAACCCAGATTGATGTACCCTGCAAAACTATCTTTCAAAATTAATGGAGAAACAAGATACTTCCATGACAAAGAACAACTGAAGGAATTCATGACTTCCAAACCAACCCCACGAAGAATACTGAAGGACATTTTAGAGAGAGATAAAAATGACCACGGTTCCAGGAACAGCAGCAGAGGGGGATCACTGAGTGGGGCAGAGAATTGAATGTAGGGGAAAAGTAGACAGCCAACAGCAGGAAAATAGCATGGCAGAGACGAGCCAGTGCTTGTTGGCCATAACCATTAATGTAGATGGCCTCAGTTCACCAATAAAAGGAGACAAGATCCATCAATATGCTTTATCCAAGAAACACATTTAACTCAAAAGGAAATTCATGCACTAAAAGTCAAAGAAGAGAAAACAATGCTCTGTGTGACAGGGAACCAGAAAAAAGTAGGGGTAGCTTGCCCATCAGCTGAAGAATGGATAAGAAAGATATGGCATTTCTATACAATGGAAAGTTACTCAGCTATAAAGAAAGATAACCTCAAGACTCTTATAGGTAAATGGATACAACTTGAGATCATGCTCATGGGTGAAATGGTTCAGAGTCACATGGGTGAACATTGTGTTGTCTCCCTAGTATAAAAAAACTGAAGAAATTAGTGGCATCCAAAATGGAAAAGAGAGGTTGTGAAGGTGAAAGGGAAGGATATGTCTACAGGGAAAAGGCAGTGGTCATTGTTAATCCATTATCCTATTTCGAAACCCTGTGAATGTGTGAATTCATTATTTTCATTGTTCTGTTTAGTTTGGCTTTATTCTGTTTTATTATGTTTGATTTTATTATATTTGATGGCATGGACAGCTATTTCAAAACTAACAAAACGGATTATAGTAGCCATTACTGATTTCCTATTATCTTGTTCAAAGCCCTGCATTGCTTTACTTGTTTTCTTTTGATTGATTTTATTCTATTTTGCTTTGTTTGATTTTATTATGTGTGATGGTATAAGCAGCTACTTTGAAGATAACAAGATGCATTATGGTAGCCACTGTTGTATTCCTATTGTCTTATTTTGAAGTCCTGTATTGCTTTCATTATTTTGTGTTGATTGGTTTTATTATGTTCTGTTTTATTTGATTTTGTTATACTTGAGGGTGTGGGCAGTTATTTAGAAGATAACAAGAGGCATTATGGTAGCCATTATTAATTTCCTTTTATCTTGTTTTGAAGTCTTGTATCATGTTCATAGTTTTGTTTTGATTGACTATTCTATTTTGTTTTGTTTGATTTTGTTATGTCTGATGATATAAACAGCTACTTTGAAGATTAAAAAAAGAGAATACAGATTCTCATAGTTGATGTTGATGATCTCCTGGATTTCTGTGGGATCAGTTGTGATTCCTCCCCTTTCATTCCTAATTGCTCAAATTTGTGTATTTTCTTTCCCCTCTTTGATGTGATTGGCTAATGGTTTATCAACTTTATTTATTCTTTTCAAAGAACCAACTTTTTGATTCACTGATTCTTTGTATTGTTTTCTTAGTCTCTATATCATTAATTTCTGCTCTTTATAATTTTCTCCCTCATATGAGCTTTGGTTTTGATTCATTCTTCTTTTCCTAGAAGTTTGAGATTCAATATTAGATTGAGCTTGTTCTGTTTTCCTGATGTGTGAATTCATTGCTATAAATTTCCCTTGTAGGACTGCTTTCATTGGGTCCCATAAGTTTTAGTACATTGCATCAGCATTATCGTTTAATTGTATATACTTTTTAATTTCATCTGTAATTTCCTCTGTGAGCCATTGGTTGTTCAGAAGAGTGTTGTTTAATTTCCATGTGTTAATGTAGCTTTTGTGGTTTCCTTTGTTGTTGATTTCCAGTTTCATTGTGCTATGGTCAGATAGTATGCATGGGATGATTTCGATTCCTCTACATTTACTTAAACAAGTTTTGTCAGCTAATATATGATCTGTTTTGGAGAGTATCCTATGCCTAGTGCCTTCCTTTCCTCAACTCATCCTTCCTGCCTAGTCCTGTTCTTCCTATCTCTCAAACAGGTCATTTGCCTTCAATACCACTATCCACTCCCAGCTCAGGCCACCCATACCACTCTCCTGGGCTGTGGACATGTCTCTCTTCTTAGTCTTCCTGCTCCCAGATTTACCCCTTGCAGTCACCAAAATAAGCTATGTTACCACTTCCTGCTGCAAACGTGGCAAAGGCCTCCTGATGCACCTGGGAGAAAGCCCAAACCCTCACCTCCTGTCCAGTCTGGCCAGACTCCAAATGTGCCTGCTCGAGACTACCAAATTCTTCCCCATTTTTGGGCCTTGTCAGTGTTGTTCCCTCCGCATGAAATACTTGCCTTCTCTTCACTTGCTGAATTTATTATAAAAAACTCATTCACCATGTGTCTGGGAGATGCTGTTCCCATGAGGTTCGAAGTTTAATGAAGAAGTCATAGATAAATCAAATACTCACAAAGGCATGTATAAGTAACATCTGAGATCAGTATCATGGAGGAGAGTGACAAGGAAACATGACTTTGGAGTCTGGGAAGAGTTCTCTAAGGAAGACAGCTTTAAGCTTAGAGGCGACTAGTTGTCCCAAAACTGTAAGATACAAACTTGGGGCTGTTCATGGCCCTGTCCCCACCAAGGGAAAAAGAGTAACCTGCCATGGGGACAAAGGAAGTGAACAGATGAGTGTGGAAAGGGATCCAAAGGTGACTGTATGCCTGGTGGCCAGTCTGAGGTTCCTAGTGCTAGGATTCTTCCTCTTCTTTTCCGAGTCACCCTATTTTTCTTTCATGGGCTAGTAACAAGCAAGCCCTGACTAATAAAATGATGAGGCTTCCTTCCAGTCAATGCTGGCCTGACCTGTGAAATCCTAGAGACACAGGTTTCCTACCTGGATGCTCCACTCTTCAGTGCATGGCCCTGGGTCAGTTACTTCCCCTGTGTGCATGTCAATCACCTCATCTGTAAAATGGGGGTGACAATTCCTCCCTTTGTGTCGTTCAAAAGAAGATGTGTCCCTCCCCTAATGTTCTGCAAAGGAAGTAGGAGTGATAAGTGAGGGGGCATTTCATGCTCTAGACCACAATCCAGACACAAAGCTGGGTGAGTTCACAGACACAAAACTATAGGACATATCATTTCTCATCATAAAGGAAAGTCCGCACTCTCGTTTAAATTGTCGGTGTATTCCACTTACACTGGCTGACTTTCTGGCAGACGAAATTGTAACTGAATACCTGATCCCTTCATTATTAAAATGGTTCTGGGACTCCTCTCCCCAACTCCCAGACCTCCAACTATAAAGGAAACATGGAGACTCTATTTACATTTGCTACTCAGAACTTAATCACCCCTCTGAACCAAAAAACCTTGACTTTGGGCCACACCATGGAGGACAAAAGGATGACTGGCCCCTCCCCACAAATCCCTATAAGTGACATCCCTTTCTTATCCTGCCCAAGTATAGAACTTAAGGAGTCTAGGAGGTGGAGATCAGAACACCAGCCGTGGTAATCCAGAGTACGCTGTAGGGGAGTGCAGTTTAGGTACCATCATGGGCTTTCCAGTTTCACCCTTAGCATCAAGCAGCCACAGGGAACAGGGCCTGCAGGCTTCATCCCACAGTGGCAGGACCTTTCCTGCCACGAGGTCCCTGAAGGAGACAATAACTGAGCTCCACCTCTTCACCCTTGCTCACCAGTCAGAATAGCCACTTATCCTCTGAGGGACAAGGAACAGAAAAAGGCCACGACATGCCCTGGCCTGGGAAGTAAGCCTTTCCTTCTAACATCATTCACCCCACATGATGCCCTATCCGTACTGGTCTTCCTTTTCATTCTGAAAAAAATAAACTGAAATACAAAAACTGAGAAAAGTAGTAATAGCTTAAAACACACAAAGTTGTTTTAAGCACTTTGCACACATTTATTCCTATCATGTTTATAACCCTGAAGTGAATACTTACGGGCCTCCATTTTATAAATAGGGAAGCCAGGACACAGAGAGGTTTGATAACTCGCTCAAGGTCACACAGCTAACAAGTAGAACCGGTGGTCAGATGCCAGTGGGGGTGCTATTCACCATACACTATCTGCCGCTCAAGGAAGAGATGTGAAAAGGGTGTTCTGTTCTGTAGCACCACAGTGTGGAAAGGTTTTGTTTGCACAAAAGATTGCAGCATAAAGTAAGACATGAGAAAAGGTAGAAAAGAACATCCTCACTGCTTCCTTGAAGTAAGAAGCCAGGGGGGGACATCTATGATTTGTGGGTGAAATCTGAGGGCATAAAAAGACTCAAAGCTCACTCTGCCTCTAAAATCTTAAGTCACAGCATCAGTGCCCCTCATGGTCCCAGAGGTAGGTACAGTGGCATGACTGACCAGTTGCCATAACAACTGACTCCCTGGGCCCTTCAGAGTGGTCCAGCCATAGGGCTTCTGCCTCTCTGGGGTTCCCAACACATCTGAAAGCTAATACCTGCCTTATGTCATGAGATAACGTGCACAAAGCACTTAGCACAGCACCAGATATAGTAAGCATTTGAAATGTTTTTAAAACCTCTGTGAAGGGCCTACATGGAAGACACAGGCAGGACCAAGGCAGCCTGTCCCTGGAGGGAATGTCCCCAGGGGGCTAATCGTTAAGTCAGTCACTGAAGTCCTATAGAGATGGAACGCTGCCACCCCCACATCCCCCATCCTGCATGCCCAGCATCTACAGGCTCATTGTTTTAAGTGATGAGCAATTGTCATTTTGCAGTGCCTCCATGATAAATCACTTTAAGAACTCCCTTCTCTAGACAGCATAAGTAATTACAGCCCTAGTGTCTGGGGCCCTGGCACCGATTAGAAGGGAAGCAAACTATGCAGGAGCTGAGCCTGACTCATTTTTCTTTTTCAAAAAGGCCTAGAGGCCACAGGGTCAGGCATGGGAGGCTGTACCCTTCCTGGAAGAAAACTGACCCCTGCCAAGCAGCTCTGAGCACTGCCACAGCAGAAGCCTGCAGACCTTGCCCTCCCCCACTCCGTCCTACAGTGCTCCTCGCCGCTTTTCCCTAGCTGCCTTCCAGACATGTTTCCCAAATGGACCAGTGATTAGGAGGAAAATGTATTGTACTGTAGTACGGAGAAATAATTAGGTTAGATAATAAGAAAGGGAAGTGTACCTTGTAAGAGGTTCTGCGTATGGTTACACATGCTTGAGAATATTTGATCTATTATACTTTCTTGGTAGACGTGGGATGTGTTAAATCAGTAGAATAAACAAACATCTTGGTCAGCAAGAAAAACTCATCTCAGCAGGATGAATCTTGGTGACCCAGAAACAGGGGTGATGTTGACATTCTGGGGACCTGAGGAAGAGATCCTGGAGCAGTCTTGAGAGACGGTTGGATTTAGGACGAGGAATTAAGGCACATGGGACAGGCTTGGGTTTTATAAAGGATATAAACACCCATGTGTCCAAAAACGTTTCAGGCATGAGACCTACTGTTACTTCTCCTAGTGCTACTATTGCTATCAGCATAAATAACCAGGTGTCTGTGAACTTGTGTCTTGCTCCCGCGTGCCACCTGCCTCCATCACCCTGTGAGAGCTGGGGAGGCCATCCTGCCACTTCTGCGAGCCATCACGACAGCCTCCCATCCAATCACACTCCATCCTCAGTAGCCACAGAGGCAGCAACAGTCCTGCTCATTGATGCCAAAAATCTTTAAAGATTGGAGAGATGTTCATGATTAAGTAAATTTGGGAAATGCTGTATATCATATAACCTTCTCCAGGGGATTCACAATGACACTAGCATTTTAAAAGCTCTGAGATATCCTGCAATAAATAACCCCCTTTGCTTTGTTGAACCCATTGTTTCCCAAACTACTTTGATCCAAGGATGTTTTTCTGGGTATCTACCTGCATCCTGTAGAGCTCTCTTTGAGGAAATACACAACCAAGTCTTCTGACTGCAGGTAAAGAGAATGGGACTTGACAATCCAGGACCACAGGCACCTGTCCAGAGATGAGCTACATACCTAGCAATAGATAGTAGGTTCTCAAGCCACGATGAAACCTTGGCCTGCCTGGCTTGGGTATGTCACATAAACCTCGTGGGCTCTAACTGCTTTATTTATATTTGAAGGAAGTAATCATTTCAGCTACCCTTTAAATGTGACAAAGCTTAAATGAGATATCCAAGGGTTTAAATCAGGACTTAGCACACAATAAGCTCTTAGAGTTTTATCAGCATAGCAGACCTCACACAAGGCTATATTTAATCTGCGCAGTGATGGGGAGCTCATTACCTTACAAAGCCCCTGACATTTTGGGCAACCGTAAATATTAAAAAAAATCACTCTGCTACTGAACAAAAAAACAAGTCTTCCCTTCTGCTTGGGGACTAGCTCTACCCTGGAAGCAGCCCCCAGTCCTCTTCCTCACATTTGTGCAGAGACCTGAAGACAGGGATAGGATCCCTAACTCTAATCATCCTCCTTTCCCCGTATGCTCTCCTCCAATTCATTGAGCTTAGGAGACAAGGCACTTTGACACCAGGTTACAATCTTTAAGCATTCCTTTTCCCCATCCCTGGGGTGGGCATGGCTTCTGGGGCTCACAGGACCTCACTTCAACAGCATGCTATAAAGAGGCAGTCTCTACCAACAAGAACCAGGGCAGAGCACCACCCAGTGAAAGATGATGAACTGACAGCATGCCTGCCCAGCCCACCTGGGAGGTCAGGAAAAGGCCAAGTCAGCCTCATACCTTCCTGTGGGATACCAAGGGTAGCAGAAGAGATGTGCTGACCAGGAGTCAGCGGGTCCAGGACAAGGCTCATGTCCCCAGTAGCATCCTGAAGGCAGGAGGGTGGGGGAGAGAAGACAGAAAGCACAGTGGGAAAGATAAAAACTGTGTAATCTTCAGACAGCACATTCCAGGAACCAGCATTATTCTATGCTCTTTATCTACAGACTATTTACCTCCTTAAGATCCTATCTGTCCCCATCAAGAGATGAGCCAACCAAGCCAAAGAGAGGTTAAGTAACTTATCCAAGAGCACACAGCAAATAAGCAACATAGCTAGTTTGAACGCAGGCTGTCTCCAGCGCCTGTATCCTTAACCTCTGAGCTACACTGCCTCCCAACACTACTATCTGGGAAGCAGTCCAGGAAAGAAGGAGTCAGAGGAAGGAAGGCTAGAACTGAGGCTAAAAGGCTGGAAGAATCCAGAGAGACAGACAGAAAAAAAAAAAAAAAGGCCACAGTCTGCAGAACTGCATAGGAAAATGGGTAAAGATGAGCCTGGCATGCGGGAGACCCACAGAGGATGTCAACTGACAGGGTTGGTCTTGCTCCCCCTTTCAAGCTAAGAACTGTCACCACCAAAAGGAGACTGTCAAGGTACAGGGAAGGCAGAGTCCCATTTAGTGCCTTGTCTGGGATAGAGACACAGAAAAACGGGATGAAATAAAGTCGCCTCCCCCAAAAAGGTCCTAGTCTTGGGCACAAGAGCTACTTCAGAGGCCATAGCAATAGGATGGGCTGGAGAGTGTCCTTTCTCAGGGTTGGTCCCTGTGACTCTGAAGACAGTATCTATCAGCGAGAGAGGTTGATACCAACTCAGCCGCATCCATAAAGCAAATCAGACTCCAGTGGGAAAGCTTTTGGAGTCCCATTAGTGCCACAACAGCCCCATGCTACCTCCCCACCTCACAATGAATTACTCCATGACGGAGATGGAAGAGATGCCAAAGTCTCCCATCGCCTTTCCTAACCTTGGGACAAATTAAATCAAATTCCACTGCACAGCCTGAAGGCATAAACTTCGTTAGCAGCACCAATATATTCTACCAGGCAGGCAGGCTCCCAGGTACTAATTACTTTATTCAGCAAGTTAAACAAATGATATGATATCTAAATTCAAGGGAGAGGCACCCAAGAGTTATGAAGCACACACCACTGGGACTTGCCAGTGATCAAGGCAAAGCAGAATAGCTAAACTAACAGCTTGTCTGTGAATCCTTCAAGATTTAACTCAGGGCCTGTGTTTTTCCCTCCTCTAGGAAGTCCTTCCCAGTGACTCCATCTCCATAGACTTCTTTTCTTTCCAGAGTACTGGATAGCCAAGTGGTTAGGAACATGGCTTTGATCCTGACTAGACTAGGGCTCTCCCACAGAACAGTTGCATGGCTTGGAGCATGTTGCTTAATATTTAAGTTACTCTAAGCCAGTAATGAAATCCTTTTAGAGACCAAGTACCCAAACTGCAACCCAAAACCTACTTATTTATCTCAAAGTGCCAATGCTGAAATTAAACCTGAATACTGAAAATATAGAAAAACCAACTCTTATCCATTTCTTGGCTGCTGAGGCAATTGGCCCATGTGAGGACAGAGAGGGCTTTGCATACCCACTTTGGCACATGTATCATAGGTTCACCACCACTGCGCTAAGCTTTCCTTTCCTCAACTGTAAAGATAGAAAGGAAATGCTACCTCCTGAGACTGTTGCAAGGGGATGCATGATTTGAATAGTCCTTGTATTAACCCATAGTAAATCTCCATAAATGGAAACTATTTCTATGATCATTATTACTGTTATTACTTGTTATGATTCATATCTAGGGTGTCCCTAGGTGCCTCAGGTATTTGGAAAGTGATTGGATCATGAGGTGCTATAGTCTTCAATGGATTAGTCCACTGACCAGGTCTTTGCTGACTTGCCATGAGCAGGTGGGGCCTGGCCAAAGGCAGGTCACTTAGGGTATCACCTGGAAGGGTGTATCCCCCTCTCCAGATTCTTCCTTCTCTCTCTGCTTCCTGGCCCCCTGACATGAGCAATAGTCCTCCACCAGATATCCATCATGCCCTTCCCAGAGTAGGGCCAGCCAACTATGGACTGAAACATCCATGAGCTAAAATAAACCTCTCCTTTTTAAAGTTGTGGGTGTCAGATATTGTGTCTCACACAGGAAATCGAAATTGGAAACTCTTGTGATCTCCAAAAGTGTACCAGTATGTAGAGGCCCTTGACTGAGTCCCAAAAAATTTTTAAAAAATAAAACAGATCGTCAGAGATCTGCTATTGGCAGAGGCTGACTTAATGGACATAGCTTAGTGTTATGATTTAGATCTAAAATGACCCCAAAAGCCCCATGTGTTTGGAAGGAGATTGGATAGTGGGGACATTGTAGCTGACTTACTGTTGGGAGCTAGAGTCTGGTCAAAAGAGACATGTCTCTGTGGGCATGAAGGGCATGTCTCCCTTCCCAGCTCCTCCTTTGACTCTCTCCTTGGCTGCTAGGAAGTAAGCAGCTTTCCTCTGTCAGACTGTTCCACCATGCTTCCTCTACCTGGAACTGGCCAACCATGCAAGGGTGGAAAAACTCCTAAAACGTGAACCAAAATAAACCTTTCTTCCTCTGAGCTGTGGTTGTCAGGCATTTTGTCCCAGCAATGAAGAAACTAAGAAACCTAGTATGAGAAATAATGAACTAAATCATGACCTTAGGTATAAATGTCAAGGCCATACTGAATGGCAGACTTCTGTGACAGAGGTCTACCCTGCATGGCAGGACCTTTGGGGCCTTCTCAGACCAGAGCACTTTTAGGAGTAGGGGACAATCAGGTCCCATACTTCTTAAATTTATGAGCCAGAGAGGAAGTTGCCACACCTCCCCTAGGTGGTGCAAAAATGGGGTGCAAACAGACTCAGAGCTATACTAATTGAATTCTTTTCACAGGGACAAACATCTAGAGCTGGGGGGAAAGCCTTTCCCACTCACAAAATACAGGGTGCCATGGTGACCTTCACATCCAACGAGATGTGTTCAAATCTGTTCTCTCCTGGCTAAGTGAAATAAGGGAAGAAGCTTAATCTATTAATATCCCAGTAAAATCAGATTTAGCAGCACAGGACCCATCCTGAAGAGGCCACTTGCATTGTCTCAGCCTTGCAAAGTGCTGAGATTATAGGCATGTGCCTTCACACTCCACTTAAATTTCTATACTCTTACTACCTCACAATAAAAATTACATTTCAACACATGAAACCTTGGGAGACACTCAAACTACAAGAACTGGTTTTAAAAGAAATATGGTGTATGTTTAATTTTTTTAAAAAATAATTATTACAATAGGAAGAGAAAAATGGCAAAGTGGTGATGGGCAGCAAAATTCAGCCTCTCTAAGATCCAGAATCAAGACACTAGAAAATAATGATTTGGTAAGGAAAAAGTAGAAATGATCACTGGGAATCAGAAAGGAACTGATAGGAATAATTAGAAGCTACAGAAAAATTGGCAAAATGGTCCACAATACCATTTTGTCCACAGAGAAAATAACAAAACAATCTGAACTCTCTTCCCAGCTTGCAGTTCATGGGGAGGAGAACCTGGCTCCCCAGAAGAATGGTAAATTCTCATGGCTGGGAGATCCAGGGACAAATGGCAGCAGAGCACAGGACTGCTGTGTACTACAAAAGTAGCACAAGGGTTTTCCTTGAAGGGACTCCTTCCACATGGCAAGCAACAGCCACAAGCATCTGCAATATCACAAGAGTGCGTAATCAGACACCATTTTTGGGAAAGGGTTGACTATACAAATCTGGAACTCAGAAGAACTAAAAAGCAACTTCACTTCAGGGCTCCCCAGGTCACCCTCCCATAGTGACTTGGTGAGAGACAGCCAGTGGGAGACAGTTGCAGACAAGGAGTGAGCTAGAAAGAGATCCCCTGTGAAGTTTAACCTTAGGCCTGGAAGGACACAGACCCACCCTTGATGGTGAGAAGGCAGGCCCTGCTTGAGTCAGGCTCAGAAACAGCTGGGCCAGGAAGTAAATTATATCTGAAAGGCATTAAGTATATGAATCCCTGCCTACTGCCTTCATCTGCCACAAATTTGAGATATGATTGCCTTCCCTATCTACCAACGTGAGCAAGTACACATCTTAGTGTTGCTATTACCAAAGCCTAAAGTACACAATGGGGCTTTTAGAGTAGGCGATGCACTTCACAAATCCATAGGCCATAAGGCTGGGGGAAGAAAACATTGATTTACTGAAATCCTAAACTGTGGATTCTGGAAAGAAATCATTAATTCAACAGTACAGAGAAATTTTTTTCTCTTTCCTTCATTGGTTTATTGCAATTTTGGGACATTTCCTTTACACATACATTTTCTTTTTTATTTTCCTACTCTATTTTTTTCCCTTTTTCATTTCCTTTTAATTTTTGTCATTTTAATTTTTCTATTTTTTATTTTCCATATTATTTTTTCTTTTTTTGCTGCATGGGGGATTGAACTCATGACCTTGCACTTGCCAGGCAGGTGCTTAGGCCACTGAGCTAGACCCCTGGCCATATTATTTTTTCAACATTTTTTTCTCTTACATTTTTCTTTTTTTTTTCTGCTGCCTTTATCTAATTCAATAAATATCCTTTTACTCCTCAGTAGGATTCTTTGTGTCACTTTATTCTTCTCATCTTCCATTGATTAATTTTTCAAACATTTCTTCTTACATTCTAACATTGCCAGTGCCCTATATCTTTAGTAATATAATCAGTTAAGCTTAATTAATCTTTAAATAGTTAGCTCTATATTACTATTGATGAATTCTTTTCATTAGTGGCATATAGTTGTTGCATTTAGTAGAGATTTCCTGAATGTCACTATTTCATTTGTCTTAGTGTTTATACTGTAATCATAGATTTCTTTTCTAAGGTTAAGGGTGATATCTATGATGGATTTTTTTTTATTTTAAAGAGAATAAAACAAAACAATACAAAACAAAACAGAACAAAGAAGATCAGAACAGAACAATGCAAACAACACAGGACTTCAAAACAAGACAACAGAAAATCAACACTGGTTACCATAATGTCTCTTGTTTTCTTTGGAATAGTTGTCCATACCTTCACACACAATAAATTCAAACAAAACAAAATTGTATAAAACCAATCAAAGCAAAAGAATGAAAGCATTATGGGACTTCAAAACAAGACAATAAGAAATCAACAATGGTTACCATAATACATCCCCTTATCTTTAAAATAGCTGCCCATACCCTCAGACACAGTAAAATCTAACTAAACAAGATAGAACAAAACCAAACCTAACAAAATTGCAAAAATGATACAAGAGTTCAAGACAAGGCAATAAGAAATTAACATTGGTTACCACCTTCCCCTCCTAGGAATTTCCTCCCCTATCACTTTCATAATATCTATCATGCTTTCTTGATCTCACAAACTCCTTCTGTTTTTTATGCTAGAGTTCACCCTTAAGAGTCCAAACCTTTTCACCCATGAACATGACTTCCAGTTGCATCCATTCACTTACAAGAGCCTCAAGATTATCCTACTTTATAGCTGGGTATCTTTCCACTGTATGAAAATACCATATCTTCTTATCCATTCTACGATTGATGGGCAAGTTACCTTTTCTTTGTTCTGGTCTCCTGTCACATAAAACAAATGTTTTCTCTCCTTTGATTTTCAGTCTATGAATTTCCTTTCAAGTTAAATGTGTTTCTTGTATTCAGTATATTGGTGAATCTTGTTTCTTGATCCACTCTCCCTGTTTCTTTTTATTGGTGAATTGAGACCATCTACATTAATGGTTACAACCAGCATACACTGGTTTGTCTCTGCCATGCTATCTTCCTGCTGTTGGCTCCCCACTTTTCCCCTTCATTCAGTTGCCTATCTTGTTTGGTGATCCTCCACTGCTGCTGTTCTTGGAACCACAGTCATCTTTATCTTTCTCTAGAATATCCTTCAGCACTCTTTGTAGGGTTGGTTCGGTGTCTATGAAGTCCTTCAGTTGTTCTTTATCATGGCAGTACCTTATTTTTCCATCAATTCTGAAAGATAGTTTTGCAGGGTACATCAATCTGGGTTGGAAGTTGCTTTCTTTCAGGATTTGAAACACTTCACTCCAAACTCTTCTTGACTTGATGGTTTGTGTTATTAAGACTGCCATGATTCTGATTGGTTTTCCTTTATAGGTGATCTGTTTGTTTTCTCTGACAGCTTTTAATACTCTGTTCTTGTGCTGAATTTTTGGGATCTTGATTATTATATGTCTGGGTGTAGATTTACTTTGGTTATGGCTAGCTGGAGTTCTAGATGCCTTGCTTATATGTACGCCAGATCCTTTTCCCATGTTGGGGAAGTTTTCTGCTATTACTTTTCTAAACAGCCTTTTTATTTCATTTGCATTGATCCCTGCTTCTTCGATGATACTTATCACTCTTAAATTATTTTTCTTTGCATTGTCTTGCAGCCATTGAATTGTTATTTCCTGGTTCCTTGTTATTTTTAAGAGATCTTTCCTTTCACAATCGCTAGCTATGATCCTGTCTTCAAGGTCTGAAAGTCTATCTTCAGTCTCTTTCAAGCAGTTTTGCCAGCTTTTGATCCAACATTTTAATTTCCTGAATATCTCTTTGAAACTGTTTCATGCATTGTAATTCCTTTCTATATTGTTCATTCAAGGTTTCCCTTATTTTCCTATGCTCCTCCTTTTTAATCTATGTCTTCTTTAGATATGCTGAGCAATTCTTTCATTATGTTTGTGATTTCTTCTTTTACCTAAGACATTATTTCTGATTTGATTACTTTTACAGTCTCATGAAGTTGTTTCTTTACTTTGGTTGCTACATATGATGGTTTTTATACTATGTTAATATTCAGTTTGTCTTGGACAACATTACTGTTGCTGGCCAGGCATGGTTGCACATGTCTATAATTCCAGCCCTCAGGAGACTGAGGCAGAAGGATTGTTGTAACTTTGAGGCCAGCGTGAACTACATAGTGAAACCCTGTCTCAAAAAGACAAAAGAAAATTACTTTTGCTTATTTACTTGCTATTGACAAGGTTGCATAGTTATTGATATTAATAGGTTTTCTCTTTGTGACAGTTACCAGGTTACCTTTGAAACATTAACTATACTGCAGTCCATCCCCAGAAAACTGAGTGCTGGGTCAATTACACTGCATATATCCCTCTCAAATTAACAGAGGTGGTTGGATCTTAGGACACAGGCAATGAACTATTGCCATGTGCTGAGTACATGAAAAACAAGGCAACCAAACAGATATTCATACTAGCAGCAAAGTCTCCACTGAAAGTGACAACAACCCTAAGCACAAAACAAAATGAATGACCAAAAAACAATAAAACATGAGAAGACAGTGACAAAATGCTTCCCAAAACTCCAAACATTCCCAAAGCTGATCTATGGGGCATCAGAGGTGAGGAAAGCAAAAATCATTTGAAAGGATTAAAAAAAAAAACAGATCAATAAGGTGTTTGGTAGGCTCACAGAAGATATAACTAAGCAGATAATGAATATAATAAAGAAAACAATCAGGGCGCTTACAGAAGACACTAATGAAAAGTTAGCTGAACCAAGCAAAACAATACAAAACATGAATGACCAGTTTAGCAAACAATTACAATTCACAAAAGACTCCAAACAGAAATCCAGGAGATTAAAAATTATGTTGACAGTATGAATAGAAGTGACTAATGTTAGGACAGAATATCAGAACTAGAATATAGAGAAGCTTTCAAAGACCACTCAGAGATTCTTTAAAAACAACAACAAAGCCTGAAAAATGGATCCAAATCTATTAGATGATGCAAAGAAGACTGAAGTAAGATTCACTGAAGTGCAAAATCAGAAGACAGCAAAAAGGGCATAAATACTTGCTTACAGAAATAATAACAGAAAGCTTTCCAAATACAGGTGAAGAATTAAACATACAGATAAATGAGGCATATGGAACCCCAAATAGCCATGATCAGAAAAGAACCTCTCCACAATACATCATAGTCAAAATTCCAGAAGTCCATTGTAAGTGAAGAGTCTTAAAAGCTGTTAGATAAAAAACAATTAATCAATTATGAAGGTAAACCCATTAGAATTACAACAGATTTCTCAGCACAAACCTTAAAGGCTAAGAGAGTTTGGAATAAATTCTTTCAAACCCTAAAAGCTAGCAACTGCCTACGCAAGTTTATATAACCTACAAATCTATCTGTCAAAGTTGATAGAAAAATGAGGTATTTCCAAGACAAATAGCACCTCAAGAAATTCATAATCACCAAACCAGCACGACAAAAAATTCTCAAGGATATCCTGGAGACAATGAAGCCAACAATTTGAGAAAATCTAACAGAATGCATCAGGCAGGAGGAACAGTTAAGTAGAAAGGGAAAAAAAAGTAAAGAGAAAAATCAACAAGAAAATAATGCAATGACAGGAATAAGTAACTTTCAGTAATAACTCTCAAAATGAATGTCTCAATTCCCCAATCAAAAGACATAGATTAGTAGAATGGATCAAGAAACAAAAATCAACAATATGCAGTATGCAAGAAACACATTTAATCCAAAACAAAATTCACAGATTAAAAATCAAAGGATGGAAAACAATATTAAATGTAATAGGAATTTGGAAAAAATCAGGAGTAACAATACTAATTTCAAGCAAAGTGGGTTTCATGCCAAAACTTAGAAGAGACAAAGACAGTCATACATATTTTTTAAGGGAACAATTCAACAGGAAAAGATGGCTGCAGCAAACACCAATGATCCCAACTTCATAAAACAAATACTATTGGACATTTTAAAAACAGATAAAATCAAACATAATTATAATAATTATAATGAGGGATCTCAATACCCTCCTATCACAAATGTACAGATAAACTAGATAAAAAAAATCAACAAAGAAATACCAGAATTGAACCAAATCCTTGAACAAATGAACTTAATAAATATCTACAATGTTCCATCTAACAACAACAAAATACACGTTCTTCTCAACAGCTCACGGGACCTTCTCCAAAATAGATTACATGCTAACTTATAAAGTGTACTTAAGTAAATGCAAAACAATTAAAATTATCCTGTGCATGTTATCAAATTGCAGTGCAATGAAACTAGAAATCAATGGCCAAAGCAACCACAGAAATTACACAAACACATGGAAAGTAGACACTTTTTTGATTAATCAATGGGCCACAGAAAAAATTAAGGAAAAAATTAGTCCCTAGAATCAAATGATAGTGTTAGTAAAACATACTTCTATACCAAATGGAAGGAATACTCCCAAAGTCAATCCTATGGTACATATGAAGCAGTCCTAAGGGGGAAGTCAATAACTGTGAATGCCCACATCAGAGAAAACAGAGTAAATCCAAATAAATAACCTAATGATGTACCTTAAAATCCTAGAAAAATGAAAACAATCCAAATCCACAGCTACTATAAGGAAGAAAATTATAAAAACCAAGAGCATAAATTAATAAAATTAAGACTAAAAAAATAAAAAGAATCAATGAATTAGTTTGTTCTTTGAAACAAGAAAAAAAAATAGACAAACTCCTAGCCAATCTTACCACAAAAAAGAATAGAGACCCAATTCATGCAATTAGAAATGAAAGTGATGAGACCAGAATGCACTCTGCTGAAATCCAGAAGATTATTAGTAACTATTTTGAGAACCTGTACTAATCAAATGGAGAACTCAGAAGAAATTAATAGATTTCTAGATACATATGAACTACCAAAGTTGAACCAAGAAGATACAAAAACCATAAATAATACAATATTAGGCTATGAGATTTCAGAAGCAATAATATCCCAATAGATTCACTGCTGAATCTACAAGAAGTTTAGGGAATATCTAATTCCTATACTCTTCAAACTCTTTAATGAAATCAAAATGGAAGGAATACACTCACAGTTTCCTAGAAACTAGTACTAACTGATTCCAAAAACAGAAAAGGATCCAATCAAAAAACAAAAAAGAATCAAAGGACAATCTGTTTAATGAACATGGACACAAAAATCTTCAAAAATATACTGGCAAACAGAATCCAATGAATCATCAAAAAGATCATACATCATCACCAAGTAAGCTTCATCCCAGAGATGCAGTATACTTCAAAATATGCAAATAATAAATGTAACACATCACATAAACAGAAGCAAGGACAAAAATCACATGATAATCTCAATTGGTGCAGAAAAAACTTTGACATCCACTCACAACTTTTAAAAACCCTGAATAAAATAAGTATAGATGAGAAGGATCTTAACTCAATCTGATAAAAGTCATCTATGACAAACCAACAGCCAACATCACAAGAAATGGGCAAAAATGAAAGATTTCTCTCAAAAATCAAGAACAAGACAAGGATGTACACTTATCACCACTTCAACATAGTTCTCAAAAGATTAGCCAAAGCAATCAGGAAAGATAAAGAAATACAAGGGATATGTATAGGAAAGGAAGAAGACAAACTACCATTATTTCCAGATGGCATGATCCCACCAAAAGACTCCTAGAATTAATAACCAAGTTCAGTAGTATAGCAGGATGCAAAGTGAGCACACAAAAACAATTGCATTTCTGTATACTAATAATAAACTCACCAAGAAAGAAATTAGAGAAACAATACCTTTCACAAGAGTGCCAAGAAAAATCAAATACTTAGGAATTAACCTGACGAAGGAAGTGAAAGACTTCTACAATAAAAACTACAGTACTCTGGAAAAAAGAGATCAAGGAAGACATCAAAACACAGAAAGATATTCCCTGTTCCTGCACAGATGGAATGAATATAGTCAAAATGGCCATACTTCCAAAACTGATACACACATTTAATGAATTCACAATCAAGATATCAATAGCATTCCTCACAGAACTACAGAAAATAATTCGACAATTCATGTAGAACCAGAAGAGACCTAGAATAGCAAAAGCAATCCTGGACAAGTGCAAGGCAAGAGGCATCACAATCTCAGATTTTAAGTTATATTACAAAGCTATAGTGATTAAAAAAAAACAGCATGCTACTGGCAAAAAAAAAGAAAACATATGGATCAATACAGCAAAACAGAAGATACAGAAATAACTCAAGATATACTTAGCTACCTAATATTTGACAAAAGGTCCAAAAATTTACACTGGAAGAAACAAATCCTTTTTAACAAGTGGTTCTGGGAAAACCCTCTATCCACATGCAGAAAATTGAATCTAGACCTTGTTTCCTATCATGTACATACTAAACTAAAATCAAAATGGATCAAATACATAAATATTAAAACAAAAACACATCAGCCTGAGCTGTGGGATTCCAGCACCATCTCTCAGGACCCAGATGTAGAAGTTCTCATGGGTTTCCTCCAGATTTGGTCAGCATAAAGGACACAGTCACCAAGAAGAACTTGCTATGGGTTTTTCTCATGATAGCCCACCCTGCTTTCTCCAGAGTGTACTTTTGTCTTGTTTTTTCCTCTTTTACTCTGCCTAAGCTCACCTGTGGAGCCAATTTCTCCCTCACTCTTCACTTTTATTTTTTCAAATAAACTTTGTTACTGCTTTAAAAAAATAGAATGTATAAAGTACTCAAAGAAAGTAGACCCCCAAAATGAGATTCCAGCAAAAACTGAGCAACTGAAAAAAAAAAAGACACTTCTCAGAAGAAATATAAATGGTCAATAATTACAGGAAAAAATGTTGAGCATCTCTGGCCATTAATGAGACACAAACTGAGATTGCATCTTACTCCAGAAAGAATGACCATCATCAAGAAATCAGATAACAACAAATGCTGGTGGGTCTGCAGAGGAAAAGGAATGCTGCATTGTTGACGGGAATGTAAACTAGTACAACCATGATATAAATCTGTATGGAAATTCCTTAAAACACTAAAATGAGAAATTCCAGTTGACCCAGTTATTCCCCTTCTAGGTATCTTCCCAGAAGAATTAAAGTCCTCATATTTCAGTGATACATGTATATCCATTTTATAGCAGCATGATTCATAATAGCTAAATCTTAATAGCTAATATCTAATTCATAATAGCTAAGCAGCCTATCTGTCCATCAACAGATGACTGGATAAGGCAAATGTGGTATTCATACACAATGAACTACTACTCTGCTATAAAGAGGGATAAACTGATAGCCAGACCTGCCCCTGTGTGCCCACCACCACTGGAAGGCTTGCCTCCTGCCAGCAGCCAGTGCAGGCAGGAAGAAACAGCCAGACCCACCCCTGTGCACCCACCACCATCCTGACTCTTGCCTCCCTCCCATAACCAGTGCAGGCAGGACGATACAGCCAGGTACGTCCCATGTGCCTGCAGGCCACCATCAGAGACACTTGCTTCAGGCAGACACTTGCTGCAAGCAGTCAGCCCAGATAGGAAGAATCAGACAAACATGACCCTGTGCACCTACTACCATTGGTGGAGTTCCAGTGTAGCCACACAAGCTAAGAGAAAAAGCAGCCCTACCACCACATACCCATGGCTATCAGGGAAGTCTCAGTGTAGCCACACAGCTCTGGAGAAGCCCGCCGCACACCCCACTGCCTCTCCAAGAACCTGGGTTCAGAGAAACCCAGGTGCCTGGCCCATTCCCCTAGACTGCAGTGGGACAGCCAACGTAGGAAGTGCCTTGGACCCCACAACCAGCTTGTTGGGAGAAACCTAGGAAAATGTAAAGATGAAGGAGAAAAAGGCAATCTCAGACCTCCAGCCCACACAGAACAAGTATAGGAGATTTAGACATGAAAGAAAATGGAACTCGCACACCTGAAATCTCTGAAAGGATAGCAACTAAAGTAAACAAACAACACAAGGCTGTACAAGTAATCAGATCAGAAATAATATCTCAGTTAAAGAAGAAATCACAAACATGATGAAAGAATTGCTGAGAATATCTGAAGACATAGGTAAAAAAGGAGCATAAGAAAATGATGGAGACCTTGAATAAACAATATAGAAAGGAATTACAATGCATAAAACAGATTCAAAGAGATATCCAGGAAATTAAAAACTCCATCAAACTGCTTGAAAGAAACTGAAGATAGACTTTCAGACCTTGAAGATAGGATGACAGTTAGTAATCATGAAAGAAAAGATCTCCTAAAAATAACAAGGAACCAGGAAATAACAATTCAACAGCTGCAAGACAATGCAAAGAAAAATAACTTATGAATGATAGGTGTCAGTGAAGTGACAACACAAAAGTGAAGGCCAACACAAATGACATAAAAAAAACTATTTACAGAAGTAATAGCAGAAAACTTCCCAAACATGGGAAAAGGATGTGATATTCAGATAAGTGAGGCATATAGAACTCCAGCTAGCCATAACCAAAATAAATCTACACCCAGACATATAATAATCAAGATCATCCCAGAAATTCAGTACAAAAACAGAATATTAAAGGCTTTTAAGGAAAAGAAATAGATGACCTATAAATAAAAACGCATCAGAATCATGGCAGACTTCTCAACACAAGTCACCAAGTCAAGAAGAGCTTGGAGTGAAGTGTTTCAAATTCTGAAAGAAAACAACTTCCAACCCAGATTGATGTACCCTGCAAAACTATCTTTCAAAATTGATGGAAAAATAAGATACTTCCATGATAAAGAACAACTGAAGGAACTCATGACCACCAAACCAACCCTATAAAAAGTGCTGAAGGATATTCTACAGAGAGATAAAGATGACCATGGTTCCAGGAATAGCAGCAGTGGGAGATCACCAAACAGGGCAGGCAACTGAACAAAATGGAAAAGTGGGGGGCCAACAGCAGGAGGATAGCATGGCAGAGATGAACCAACACATGCTAGTTGTAACCATTAATGCATATGGTCTCAATTCACCAATAAAAAGAAACACAGGGAGAATAGACCAAGAAACAAGATCCATCATTGTGTCATATACAAGGAACATATTTTATTCAAAAAGAATTTCATAGACTGAAAGTCAAAGGAGAGAAAACAATGTTCCATGTGACAGGAAACCAGAAAAAGGCAAGGATAACTTGCCCATCAACTGCAGAATGGATAAAAAAGATATGGTATTTTCATACAGTGGAAAGCTACTCAGCTATAAAGAAGGATAATCATGAGGCTCTTGTAAGTAAATGGATGCAACTTGAGATCATGCTCATGGGTGAAATGGTTCAGACTCATATGGGTCAACATTGTGTTATCTCCTAGAGTAAAAAACTGAAGGAGTTAGTGGGATCCAAAATGTACAATAGACATTATGAGTGATAGGGGAGGAAACATCTATAAAGGGAAAGTGATAACCATTCTTAATTTCCTATTATCTTGTTTTGAATGCCTGTATTGTTTTCATAGTTTTGTTAGGTTTGGTTTTATTCTGTCTTGCTCTGTTTGATTTTACTGTGTCTGATGGTATGGGCAGCTATCTTGAGGATAACAGGATGTATTATGGTAGCCATTGTTGATTTCCTAGTATCTGGTTTTGAAATCCTGTAACTCTTTCATTGTCCTGTTCTGATTAGCTTTATTCTGTTTTGTTTTGTTTGATTTTATTATGTCTGATGGTATGGAAAGCTATTTTGAAGAAAACGAGAGACATTATGGTAGTCATTGTTGGTTTCCTATTATCTTGTTTTGAAGTCCTTTCATTCTTCTGTTCTGATTAGCTTTATTCTGTTTTGTTTTGGTTTGGTTTGGTTTTATTCTTTTTAAAATTATAAATAAATAAATAAAAAGGATAAACTTATTTGTAAGAAAATTAACGAACCTTGAGAACATAATGTTAAGCAAAATAAATCAGACATGCAAGCTTAAATGATTTCTCTTATATGAGAAACCCAAAATATAAAGAGTAAAACAAAAATATATAATAGGAAATAGCAACATAGAGCTTTTGTGTATGCAAAGGGGACCAAGAAATGAAGGGAGTTAAGAGGAAGGGGAAAGGAAAAGGATAAAAAAAAAAAAGAATTCAGATATGTTATATACATGTACCAACTCCCCACAAGGAATGTGATCGTTACTAACTACAAACATGCAGGAATAAATGAATAATTGTCACAATTGCAAGAAGAAGGAGAGGAGGAGGAAGAGGAAGTCACCTTCATTGCTCTTCCTTGCCAAAATCTAGACACTTCTGTGGCTCCTGAGTTGCTGCCTGGGGCACTCCTGCTTCCTGGCTATAACATCTAACATATGTAACATACATGGGAGGAGGGGAACATCAGAGACCACCAGGTTTGTGTAAAGGCAGCATGGAGTAGAATTCATTGTGCCTGGCTGCATACAGGCAGACAGCATGATCAGTGTGTCTGCAGAGAACAAAGAGAAGTATGTCCCTTTTTATAAGAATGAAGAGAAAGCAGGGGACATTAGGCAGGAAGATCCAAATAAACATCTGTGGTTAAAGTTCTCTGGCAATCTTTGGGCAGAGACCTTGAAGTGTCTAGTGTAAATTCCCAGGTGTCTCCAGTTGTACCAGAACCTGCAAAATTCCTTTTCCTATCTTATCTCCTTCCTGTGTTTGCTGATGATAACTTCAGTACTGAGCTGAGTTCCCTGAAGAGACTAGTTCTGCTGGCAAACAGGCTGAGGGCTGGAGAAATCAGGTCCAGTAGGAACCTTACACTGGCCTTTCTGTCTTAGAGCTTTCTACTACTCACCCTGCCACCCACTTCAAGTTTAGGGAGGTGAGACAGAGTGGCATTGATCCAAGAACTTCTGAGACCAATTTAGCCACCCCACACACATTCCCAACCAAAATGCATCTTTATATGAATTCATGGTGAAAGTTCAGCACACAGCCTTTCTTGTTCTCTCCAGCTGCAGGACATGGCCCTCATGGAGGGAAGGAAGGAAAGTAACAACCCACTCCAGTCCCAGGAAGGAAGCAGGAGGAGAGGAATCATCTGTAGTCAGGGTCCTGGAGTTGACAAGGATATTCCACATCCACCAGGGCCTTTTCCCTTCACCCTTCACTGTAACCATGAGAAATAAGCACTGTCAGCCACTTTCAAAAAACAAATCCAACATTCAGGATGGTGGGCTTTTCTGCAGGGTCATGAGTCCTCTTTTAGGATAACTTTCTCAGCTGGCCTGGCAGCTGGACCACAGTGCAGGGCTTCACACTCCTGGTTCCAGTTGATTGGAAGGTGGTGATCACATGACTCAAGCTGAGCCAATCAGTATCTCCTTCCAATATGCATGCAATGCATGAGCCAAGCTCACTATATAATCCTAGTATATGCATAATTTCTCTATTGGATCAATATTAGCTAAGCAACTATACCTGAAATCCTACAGGTTGATTGTAGTTTGACCCGTATTGTAGCCACAATGTGATTTTTCTGTATAAAATATCACTAATAAAGAGCCTCAGAAGCCACCCACTTGAGACCCCTCCTGGAAATGCAGTAATTATTTTTCTTATTATTTTCAATAAAATTCTCCTAACTGCCTCCTTTGGATCATGACTTCATTCCTCAATATTGTGAGACCACAAAGTCAGCATGTCTGACATCTATCAGGTTGGGAGTTATTCTCCCCCATGACAAGGAAAAGGCAAACCATGTAATGAGGTAAGGACATGTTTTCATGCCCCTGGACAGTCCAAGTGAGAAGGAAAATAGTTCTTGGAAGAACAGAGGGAAGTCAGGAACATGTGGGAATGGGTATAAATGATGGTAGGCCCAGCAGGAAGGTTGAGGATACACATTCTTTTCAGCTGCACACAGGACATTCTCCAAAATAGATCACATACTGTCTCATTGAACATACTTAAGTAAATGCAAAGGAATTGAAATTATCCCATGCATACTATCAAATCACATTGAAATGAAATTGGAAATCCATGGCAAAAGAAACCAAAAGAACTTCATAAACACATGGAAATTAAATAGCACCCTTCTAAATAACCAATGGGTCACAGATGAAATTAAAGAAGAAATTAGACAGTTTTTACAGTTGAATAATAATGACAGTACAACATACTGTAACTTATGGGACACAACGAAAGCAGTCCTATGAGGGAAATTTATAGCAGTAAATACCCATATCAGGAAAACAGCAAATGCATATAAACAACTTAATGGCGAACCTCAAACTTCTAGGAAGAGAAGAATAGGATAAGCCAAAAGCTCATACCATGAAGGAAAATTTAAAGATCAGAGCAGAAGTTAATGTATTGGAGGCTAAAAAATACAAAGAACCAATGAATCAAACAGTTCGTTCTTTGAAAGATTAAATAAAACCAAAAACTCTTATCCAATCTCATCAAAAAAAGACAGAAAAAACTCAAATTCACGCAATTAGAAATGAAAAGGGTGAAATCACAATGAACCCTGCAGAAATTCAGAAGACCATCTATACCTACTTTGAAAACTTGTATTCTAACAAGATGGAAAATATAGAAGAAATGGACAGATTCCTAGACACATATGAATTACCAAAACTTAATCAAGAAGATATAATCATCCTAAATAAACCAAAATCAATCAATGAAATTGAAGATGTAATTGAAAACCTATCAACAAAGAAAAGCCCAATCCCTAACGGAGTCACTACTGAATTCTATAAGAAATTTAGAGAAGACCTAACACCACTGTTTCTCAAACTCTTTAATGAAATTGAAAGGAAAGCAATACTCCCAAATTCCTTCCTGGAAATAAGCATTACCCTAATTCCAAAACCAGAGAAGAACCCAACTAAGAAAGAGAGTTACAAGCCAATTTCTCTAATGAACATAGATGCAAAAATCCTCAATAAGATACTGGCAAACAGAATACAGCAAATCACCAAGAAGATTATACAACATGCTCAAGTGGGATTCATCCCATGGATATAGGAATGGTTCAACATACGTAAATCAACAAATGTAACGTACCATATTAACAGAGCCAAGGACAAAAATCATATGTTCATCTCAATAGATGCAGAAAAGCTTCTGACAAAGCCCAGCACCCATTCATGATAAAAAAAAACCCC